>CM038610.1:3867454-3879206 GCA_021533255.1 Ceriops tagal | reverse complement strand
TTTTTTGAATGCTTGTACAGTAATGCTTTTGTTCCAAACATGCCTATTTAAAGGTGCACTTGAGATTATGAAATAAGCGCATGATGTGTGCTTGGTTGACTTAAAGCAACTAATTGCCATTTGTATGTTGGGGGTGACTTTGCCAATAATGATTATGTGAAAGCCCTATCAAAAGGCTTATAATATTGTCAAAAATTGTACTACTTTCTATTAGGGATTTTCTTGCTAGTAACTTAAACTAATTTCTAATTGATAGCTTTAATAGGGAAATACTTTGCATGATATATGAGGATTTCATGGCATGCTTAGGCTAGTGTAAATAATGTTTTTAATTAATGTTCTTAGTTGAAATTCTAGAAATTTATTAATGTATCTTTTGAGCCTATACAAGATGGTTGCATCACTTTTTTGCTTAGGTTAGGAATGTAGAACTTAATTTCAAACTCATGCATAATTGCTTCTAACTACTATTTATAGTTGAAATTTTGGAAGTTAGATAACATGTTGCCTATACTTGCTCAAAATGATTGTATTACCTTTCTACATAGGTTGCCAATGTAGAACACATTTTCAAATTCATAAAGAATTGCTCCCAATTACCTTTACAATTGAAATTTTAGAAGTAGACTGACATGTTGCTTGTATTTATTCAAAATGGCTACATTACTCTTTCAATTGGATCACTAAAGTAGAATGCATTATCAAACTCACAAAAAATTGCTCCTAATTGTCATTTATAGTTGAAATTTTAAAAATAAACTCTCATATTGCATATAATTATTCAAGATAGTTGCATTTCCCTTTTGATCAAGTCACTAATGTAGAATACATTCTCAAACTTACAAAAAATTGCTCTTAATTACCATTTGTAGTTGAAATTTTAGCAGTAAGTTGAAATGTTGTCTAAACTCTCTCAATATGGCTGCATCACCCTTTTGCTTAAATTGTGAATGCATAACACATTTTTAAACATGTTTAGAGCTATTATTGTGATTTTGTTTCATTGATTATGGTTGTTCATACATGCTTGCATTAGCATAATATTGTTGAAGGTTTGCCTTCCTCTGTCTTCATTTATTGTTTGCATTTTCTTTCCCTAAATGTTTTTATGGAGAGAGCATTATTATCTAGAAATTTTTTCTAGTTTTGGCTTATCATAATTAATGCTTTTTCCTTTCTCTAGGGTCTTTTGCTCCCCACCTTTTCCTTTATCCTTTTTTCTCTCAGTTTTTTAATTTGTTACTTGAAACCTTGTTTTGTTGACTTTTATGGCTTGTAGCACTTCATACATATGGAGTTGTTCCCATACTTTGCATGTTATTTTGCATGTCTTCAAACAAGGGGGACCTTTTTTCTATCTCCTAGGTTGCTTCTTGCTTAAACCTAAAAAGATTGGAATCATGATAAAATATTTTTGCTTATTTGCTTTTAGAAGAATCACCTTGCTTTTGGGAGATAGAGACATTCCTTTTGTCATGTTGGAAAAAATGTCCTTATCCATAATTTTTATGGAATCTTGATATTTTTCTTGTTGGAACATGCTCAACCCACCAACCTATTTATTCCTTAGTCTTGACCCCATAAAATTCTTGTGACATAAATCCACCCTTATTTAGTGGTGTTACTTAAAGGCTTTTGATATGGCATTAGGAACAACTCCTTGTATCTTTGATAGTCTTAAAAAAATGGTAATCTATGCTATGTTTAATTGAAATGCCCATTGGCATTTGTCAGCCAAACAAATATGATTATATTAATTGCATTTATGTTATGGTTCAAAAAAGAGTTGTTATTCATGGGACAACTAGTTTGTAAATGATAATTTTTTATGGTAAAGAAAGTAAGATATTTGGATATGAAATGGCAAAAAGATATTTAGAGTAATGTTATGGAGATTAACAAAAACTGATAATATAGCTAGCAACTTAACACAATCATGGTTTAAATGCCCCTCATGTGGGAACCTTGGCTTTTTTATTATATCTTACATCATTTTTTATCTCATTTATTATTCTTTAATCCTTAGCTAATGGGTGATGATTGGCTAATTTGAATATTGGTTGATACTTAGGCAAAACATTTTTTAACCGTATATAAGTTAATAGGATTTTGCATATCTTCACCATTTATATCTTTTAAAATTAGTGCTTTGCATGAGAAAGCCTTTTCTACTACATATGGACCTTTGTAGTTTATTACTCACTTGCCTATTGGGTCACTTTGATATGCTATGACCCTTTTTAGGACTAAGTATCCTTCTTTGAAATGCCAAGGGTGCATTTTCTTTTCATGTTTTTGCCTCATTCAATTTTAGTATAATTGTCCATGGCAAATTGCACTTAACTTTTTTTCTTTAATGAGATTTAGTTGCTCATATATGATTTTGACCCATTTTGCCTCTTTTAGTTTTACTTCCATTAGAATTCCTGAGGAAGAAATTTCAACTTTATTTGGCAAAATTACCTTAAATCTATAGACTAATGCTGTTGTTCCCACAACCTTGTATGGGTTGTAATTGTTGTCAATTAGATTTAAGTATGCAAGAAAGTAAAGCCACATGGAAGGGCAAGAAAGTAAAAGTAAAGCCACATGGAGGGGTAAGAAAGTAAAAGCCACATGGAGGGACAAGAACATAAATCCACCGCGTAAGCCCAAGCCCTATTAGGGTTTTATGGAAGAAAGTATATAAAGACCTTGGAAGACAAAACTAGGGCGAAAGCCAACACAATTGAATACACGACAAAACATAAGAGGGTGAACAGCAAAGGGAAATCGAAAAACACAAGAGAAACTGTTCAACCAAGGAGGTCGGCAATTGAGCAAAAACAACTAAACCTAAAGCAAAATCCTATACCAAAGAGAGAAGACATGGCTGGACAACAACCAAAGGTGAACGGAAAACCTAGTGTGATCGGCCAAAAGAGTATACACGGCAGAAAATAGATGCTGGTCGGCCAAAGAGACAAAGCAAAGCAAGAGGAGTTGACCAAAACCTAGAGCAACCATCCAAAGCCAAAGAGGAAAATCGTCCGAAGAGAGGAAAACTGTCCAAAGAGAGGAAAACCTAGTGTGTGATCGGCCAAAGAGAGAAAAATATGGGAGGAACGGCTGGACAGTAAGTGCTGGACGGCAAAACCACCACCGGTTGAAAGAGAGAGGACGTCTAACAAACCTACACGGCCAAGCAAAGAGGTGAACGACCAAATAGGTGTGGCCAAGCAAGGCTGGATGGCAAGGAGAACACACGACAAAGAGGTGTGACGACTGGAGAAAACTGTGTGACTCACATAAGAGAGAAGACAGCATATCGTCTGTAAGGGAAGAAAGGAGAAACCTTGAAAGAGGAAACCACTAGGAGAGCCAACGTGAGAACCAGACCATCGGGAGAGCCAACGTGAAAACCAGACCACCGGGAGAGCTAAACGCACAAACCAGAAACAAAACGTGAGAAAGCAGTCATCAGGAGAGCTAAACAGATACAAACCAGAAAAGGAGGCATCCACCACCGTAAGAGAGAGAAACCCACCACCGGAAGAGCAAACCAGACCAGATACACACCACCTGGAGAGAGAGAGACTCCATCGAAAGAGCAGAAACACACACACACTAGATAAGAGGACATGGATACAGATTAGAAGAGGGAGACAATGTGAAAACTAGAACCAGGAGAGCCAAAGTTAAAGAGAAACGAGAGAGCAAAAGAAAGGAGACCCGGCTGGATAGTGAGAGAGAAATGGACAACACGACAAGGAGAAAAGCGTGTGATGGCAACAGAGAGAAACCTATGAGAGAAGAAAACCAGAAACAGACAGGTGAGGAACTAGAAACGCACCAAACCTGGAAGAGAAAAAAACCAGAAACGTGAGATGAGGGCAAAACCCAGAAACGGGAGGAGTGCAGAGTGCAGCAAAACCGTGACGGAGGAGTGCAGCAAAACCGTGAAACGGACGGAAGTGCAGCGGAACTGTGCAGCGAAGCTGAAACAGGAGACCAGCAAAGCTGAAACACGAGACCAGTAAAGTTGTGACAGGAGTGCAGCAGAAGGGTGGTTGTATGTTAGGAGACGACGTGAGACCAGAACGTGCGACAGCGTGACAAACCAGAAACGTGAGGCAGGCCGTGAGATGTGAAATAGGAGACGAGTGAGACCGTGAGATGGTGAAAGCAAGAGCTGTGTGAAATAACCTAGAGAAGGAATTCGGTGAAGCATTGGAAAGAACTTAATGTATTTACAGATTTCTTCAAGAGAGGTTAGAGAGTGTTGTGCTGAACTTCTAAACGGCAGTGGAGCAGCCTTTCAATTCAACAGAGGCAAGACAAGCTAGAAGAAGGGTAGAGACAGTAAGTAACACTCTTTGTATTTTACTTGCTTAGTAATTGCAATAGTGAAAGGAGCAGAGGATTAAGACATCCATTGTAACTGGAATTCTCAAGTATAGTGGATAGTCTCGATAAGGGAGAGTCCTTACCATTATGGATGTACGTCACATTGACGGAACCATCTAAATCTCGTATGTCCTTAATTTGCTTTACGTTCTATGTTTTGAATTGAGTTGTGAACGCAACTAAAGTATCAGCCAACCCATAACCTAACGAAGACCTAAACAAGAACATCTGAATTGTCTATTAGGCAAGGTGTCTAAAAGGTGACTTTGGGGACTATTGTGATTAGTAGGTAGCAATAGATCTACCTCAGTCGAGTCTAAGAAAGAGTTTGCTTTTAAGAAGAGGTTCCAGTTGTTCACTTACCTATGAATTGCGAATTATGGTGATACTGATTCACTTCCCTTCTCAGTATCACAAACTAGTAGATCTTAGGGAGAAGTCGAGAACTTCAAATGCATATAGGATTACCTCTGTAAAAGTACCTATTATGGTATGGTACTTATGTAGTAAAAATGACAATATCTCATGCCATTCTTTATATGCAATTGCCATTTTTTAATGATTTGCTTGAGGTTTTTATTTGTTGCTTCAACTACCAAATTCATTTTTTACTAATGCAAAACAGAGTTATAATGTTTGATTTTGAACTCATTGTAAAGGTTGGTCATCAATTTATTGTTCAGGTTGGTAGCATTATTTGTGATTAACTGTTTTAGCACTCCATAACGACATAAGATGTCTTTATTGATGAGCTAATGACCATTTTGCAGGTAATGCTCGTATAAGATATTGTTTTAACCCATTTTGAGAAGTAGTCGATTGCTACTAGGATGAATTAATGTCGATTGGATGCTTTTTGGGGTAATGGGACAAATCATATCTATTCCCCACATAGAGAATGACCATTGGGATGTCATGGCATGCAATGAAGCAAGTACTGCATTTATTTTATTTGTATATATTTGATATTCATGGTGTTTTTATGCGTGCTAGAAACTATTTGATTCCATTGTTGACTAATAGTACCTTACTTTTAAGATCTTCCTAGCCATGACAATGCCATTAGCATGCAACACATATAAACCCTTATGTACTTCTTTCATGATTATTTCTGCCTCAGCCTTATCTACATATTACAATATGACTAAGTCATAGTTATGTTTGTAAAGGATGTCTTTATTAAGAAATAAATTCATTACCAACCTTAGCAAAGTTCTTTTATTATTTTCATTTGAGCCTTTAAGGTATTCTTAAGCTTTAAGAAAGTGCTTTATGTCAAGATACCATGACTTTCCATTCATCTCCTCTTCAATGTGCATGCAATGAGCTAGAATGTGATGGATATTGACATAGATCACTTGAGCATTGGCTTAAGAATCCATCTTGTACATTATTGAAAAATTTGCCAAAGTATTGGAAATCTAATTGTTTTCTTAAGGAATATGGTTGAAGGTGATTTGATTGAATTGTGCCACCAATTTCTTGACGTATTAATGATATAGGACAAGTTTTTGATCTTGTATTGATAGATGACCAATGCTAGGCTAATATATGCCTTGAGATATTTTGCTTTCTCTCCAAGGTATATAATGAACCCATCACATATGCCTTATATTCTACTATGCTGTTGGTGCAATTAAATTGCAATTTTGTTGTAATCAAATATTGTTTACCTTAAGGAGAAATAAGGACTCCAATTCCATACTTTAATGCATTGGATGCCCCATCAAATCACATCTGCCATTCATATATTACCTCTTTGTCAACTTTTTAAGTTTGATTTGCAACTAGGATATCTTCATCTAGGTAATCAAAGTTCATTAGCTTGTACTCAGGAATTGCCTGGCCTACCATGAAATTTACTATTACACTATCTTTAATAACTTTGCAATTAACATATTGAATGTCATGTTTTTATAGGACAACCAACAAATAAGCAACCCGTCTTAACAATGTTGGCTTTTTAAAAATGTATTTAAAGGGATTATTCTTAGTAATAAGCTTGATTTTATAAGACAACATATATTATTGAAGTTAATAAGTTGGCCATGCTAAAAAGCAATAAATGAGTCTTATGATTGGTGAATCTTTTGCTGATTTAGTAGATGGCCTTTTCCTTTTTATCTGTTTCATCATATTGTTCCAAGACACAACCCATGCATTGTTTCTACATAATAAGATACAATAAAACCAATTGGTGCAAAACTAATAGCATTAAAATTATAAGGTTAAATAGGTAATTCTTGATCTTGTTGAAGGCTTCCTAGCATTCATCATCTTATCACCTTAGAGTGTTTTTTGTTTTTTTGAAGCATTCCAAATATAGGCATACATATTGAGAATAGTTAAGATATAAATTAGGTAATATAATTGATCTTTCCTAAGAATCCTTACATTTCTTTTGGTGTAAAAGGTGTAGACATTTCTTCAAAAGCTTTAATTTTATTAGGATCAATTTTGATGCCTTTCTAACTTACTATGAAGCCTATAAAGTTGCCCAAAGTTCCTTTAAAAGTACATTTGGCCAAATTAAACTTAAGTTAAAACTCCTTAACTGATTGAATAACTTTTTAAGGACTGTTAAGAGATCTTTATTTTCATAAGATTAGGTGACTATGTCATTAACATAAACCTTAAGCTCTTTATGCATCATATCATGGAACAAAGTGACTATTGCCCATTGATAGGTGATTCTTACCTTCTTGAAGATACCTCATATTTTAATAAATGTTGTTTTTTCTATGTCTTTAGATGCTATCTTGATTTAATTATAGTTGAAGAACTTATCCATGAATGAAAACATGGTTGGTAGATATTGTTATCCATAAGAATGTTAACGTGTGCTAAAGGGAAGTTATTTTTTAGACTTGCTTTATTTAGGTCCCTATAGTCTATGCATATTACCTTGCCATCCTTTTTCTGATACTAGGACAATATTGGCTACCCATTCTAGATAATTTTCCACCTAAGGAAAGGAAGTTATCTTCCTTGATTTTTAATAAGACATTAGGTTTTATTCTCCTAAACTTCTATCATATGAGTTTGCATTCTAGTCTTAAAGGGAGTTTGTGTACCATTATATCAGTGTTTAAGCCCAATGTTGTTCCCACAGCCTTGTATGGGTTGTAATTGTTGTCAACAAGGTTTAAGTGTGCAAGAAAGTAAAGCCACATAGAAGGGCAAGAAGGTAAAAGCTACATAGAGGGGCAAGAACGTAAAAGCTACATGGAAGGGCAAGACAGGAAATTCACCCTATTAGGTTTTTATGGAAGAGTATATAAAGGAACATAAGAGATCACAGTAAATAAGCCTTCGGACGAAGAGAGAGAAAACACTTGGAAGAGAGAGAGAAAAGCCATTGTTGCCAAAAACAAAAGAGAGAGAAAACGAAAATTGAGCCGTCAGAAATAGGAGAGGTCGGCAAATTAAGCAAATCAGAGTAGACCGGTGGACGAAGAGAGAGAACACTGATGGCAAGAGAATGGCAGAACAGGGGTTTACAAAGGAGAAGAAACGATCGGCAAAAATAGACAACTGGCGGAAACTCAAGAACGGTGGAACATGGGCTAGATGCCAAAACAGACCAGCCGTTGGAAGGAGAAAAATCATATACGGCCAGATTGGAGACCGTCGATAGAAAGAGGAGTTGACGACAGAACGATACAAAAGAAAAGGGAATTGGACGGCAGAACGAAGGGTGGACGGCAAGGAGACAACACGGCAACCAGCATAGCAAAAAGAAGAGGAGAACGGCAAAGAGAAAAACCCGAATGGCCAAAAAGAAAACCGAGAAACACTCGAAAGAGAAAAATGGCAAAGAGGTGGAAGAGAGAGATAAGCCGTTGGAAGAGGGTGAAATTCAGATTGTACTACTTTACAAGAGACTTAAGTGATTGGGGAATCTCCCAAGCTTGCTAGTTTCTCATAAGGGGGCCAAGGTTGTATGTTTGGATTAGTAGAACTTGAGGCACTCTTTTTCCTTTTCTTTGGAGATTATATGAATTGTTAATATGCTTAGTTCAATAGCAACACTATCTAACTTGTTTCATTCATCATTGGCTTGATTGATGAATCTTACACTTTTGAAGTAGTGAGGTAGATGAAGAATAGGCTTAGTTTCCTTATCTTTCATATATCCTTGGGCATTGTCATTTGGGTTTGATCAATATTTGATTCTTGAATAGTCTCACTACCCATTGGCTTATATATGAGTAATGAAGCCTTAAAGGACTTTTCAAATTCCTTTGCTTAAACAGTAATCATTTTTCATCATGATGAAGACCTTCTTAGGTCTCACGTTAAGAAGAGGAGGGGGTGAATCAGTGTGAAATGCTTATTTTTTACAAATCTGTCCAAATTAAATTTCTGTGACCAATTAAAGTCTAAGATCCAATTTTATTTTACTTTTTTATATGAGAATGACCATATGGATATCAAGCAAGCGCAAGGACTTGAGAACACAGAATTTTTATGTGGTTTACCCACAATATGTAAGCTATATTCACGGTGTGATAAGATCACTTCTAGATCATATGATCCCTTCTTGTTATTAAGGGATATAATTGATGTTGTGGAAGGATCTCTCTTTAACCACTATGGAAGGATCACTTTTTAACAACTTACAATGATCTTCTGATCACTCCAAGGGTTTCCCACCCTTTTAAAAAATGTATAGAAAACATTTATGACAAAAATTTCCCTGAGAAAGATCTCTCTATGTGCATAGGCTACTACTATAGAAAATTGTTCTTCTCCTTCCTTACAACCAGTCTCTGCTCAAGCTTTGTTGGTCTCTTCTTCTTCATTGCAGGTTTCATAGCTTTCTCTTTGTCATACTCCTTGGTCTCTCTTTGTTATGTTTCATAGCTTTCTCTTTGCCTCTGTCGGTCTTAACTCTTTGCCAATTCTAAACTCTCAGTTGCTCAAACTTTCTACTGGTTCTAAACTCTTAGCCTCTGCCAGTCTTAGCTTTTTGCCTCTATCAAGTTTCTCTCTAACTTTGTTAGGTTTCTCTTCTGCATCTGTAGGGTTTCTCTCTTACCTCTGTCGGGTTTCTCTTTTGCCTTTACAGGGTTTCTCTCCTGCCTTTGAAGGGTTTCTCTCTTGCCTCTGCTAGTCATAGCTCTCTACCTCTACTGGTCACAAATTTTTGTAGGTCTTTACCTGCTGTGCACTCTTTTATAGCTTTCTCTACCTGTTGTGCTCTCCTTCGCAGTTTTCTCTTCCTACCATGCTCTTCTTTATAGTTTTCCTTTTTTGCAGTTTTCTTTATCTGCCTCTGTCGGTTATAGCTCTCTGCCTTAGTAGGGTTTCTCTCCAACTTCTGCAAGGTTTCTCTCTTACCTCTACTAGGTTTCTCTCTGCTTGTTTCTATAACTCTTTCTATTTGTTTTTGCAACTCTCTTTGTCTATTTCTAAAGCTTTTTCTGCTTGTTTCTGTAGCTCTTTTTACCTGTTTTTGCAACTCTCTTTGCCTATTTCTATAGCTTTTTCTTTATAGCTATCTTTACCTATTTTTGTAGCTCTCTTTGCTTGTTTCTACGACAATTGTTAATCCTATCTTTGATGGCTAATGTTGGATTTGTTGTCAATACTATCTCACATGGTTGTATGTATTGATCTAAGGTTATGAATGTCATTGAGATGTAGAGAGGTCATTGGGAAAAATTGGTGATGACAGGTCAACCTTGATGTTGAGGAGTCAATATTGACCGTAACCCTAAATTTTAGGGGTCAAGATTGACTGTTGACCTTAAATTTTATTGATTGCAGGGCAACCTATGGGAATCAACGATGACTGTTAATGATTATGTAACCCTAATTTCAAAGTTTTATAAATACCCCTATATGTCTTGCAAGGTGGTGTGAGTATTACAGAATTTTTTGAGAGAACAAAACCTAATTGTAGTAATAGGCAAAGAGGGAGAGAGAGGTAACAAGACAGCTGACCAAGGGGGAGAGAGAGACAATAAGGCAACCAGCCAAAAGGGAGAGAGAGGTAGCAACGTAACCGACCACCACACCAGCAAACTTAAAGCAGCCAACCACCCTCACTAGCACCTGTAGCAGCTGGGCCTTACCAAGTTACAGTAGCCAGCCCTCACCAAAACTTGTAGCAACTAGCCTTGAACCAACAAACTAGCAGCCTGCACCAGCAAACCAGGAGGTAGCAGCTTGCACCAGCAAACTGAGAAACCAGTAGCCTTGAACCAACAATCTGGCAACCATGGAAGACAAATCAGAAGGTGGTGCAACAACCAGTGAATCCAGTAGCTAAAGGAGACAAACCAGAAGGTGGTGCAGCAACCTGTGAATCCAGCAACCAAGGGAGAAAAACTAGGAGGTGGTGTAGCAGTTGAAGGTCCTTACACCAATAAACAAAGAGGCAACAGCAGCAAGAGGTGTCCTACACCAGCAAACAATGAAGCAACCACCTACAGATTGTAGCAATAAGTCTAGGAATAAAGCAACCACTTGCAGATTGCAGTAGCAAGTCTAGGAATGAAACAGCCATATGTAGATTGCAATAGCAGGTCCAAGCATCAAGCAGCAAACCAACAGTTGTAGCAGCATCATTTGGGAATTAGCAACTACTTACAGAAAGTGTAGCATCATTACTGTAAACTCTTGATAAACTTGTTGAATAAGGGTGGGATACCCTTGGAGTGATCGGGAGATCAGCTCCTTGACCGGGAGATCGATGTAAGTGCTTAAGGAGTAGTCTTTCCATAAGTGGTTAAAGAGTGATCCTTCCATAACATTATTGTATCCCTTGATAACAAGAGTGGATCATGTAATTTAGGAGTGATCCTATCACACCGTGGATGTAACTCACATATTGTGAGTGAACCATGTAAAAATTGCCATATGTGTTTAGGTGTTTGCGTATTGATTTATATTCATATGGTCGCGCTTACATAAAAGAGAAAGATAAAAAATTGGATCATCGAATCTAACAAGTCACAGAGGTTAAATTCAGATCGATTTGTGAAAAGTGCATATCTCATATTAATTCACCCCCCTCTTAGTGTGAGACCTAAAAAGGTCCTCATTAGCTCTTTCTACCCATTTATGTAGCTCTTTCTGTCAGTTATCTCCTATATAGGTTCTCACCTTTTCTTTCTGTCTTTGTTACTGTCTCTCTTTTTTTCTGCCTTTACTACTGTCTCTCCTCTGTAGGTTTTCTATTTCTTTCTTTCATTACTACTGTCTCTCCTCTACAGTTTCTCTCCTCTGCAGGTTCTTTCTTCTGCAAGTTCTCTCCGCTATAGATTCTTTCCTCTGTAGGCTCTCTCATTTATAGGTTCTCTCTACTGTAAGTTCTCTTCTCTACAAGTTCTCTCCTCTATAGGTTCTCTCCTTTATA
>CM038610.1:3845246-3867444 GCA_021533255.1 Ceriops tagal | reverse complement strand
TACAAGTTCTCTCCTCTATAGGTTCTCTCCTTTATAGTTTCTCTCCTTTGCAGGTTCTTTCTTCTACAGGTTCTCTCTGCCGTAGATTCTCTCCTCTGTAGACTCTTTCCTTTGTAGGTTCTCTCTGCTATAGGTTCTCTTCTCTACAAGTTCTCTCCTTTATAGGTTCTCTTCGTTGCAGTTTCTTTGCTCTACAGGTTCTCTCCTCTGCAAGTTTTCTGCTCTGTAGGTTCTCTTCTCTCCTATGCAGGTTCTCTTCTCTATAGGTTCTCTCCATTGCAGGTTCTCTCCTCTATAGGTTTTCTCGTTTGCAGGTTCTCTGCTGCTACTATTTTCTGTATCATTCTTTACTGTTGCACTCTTTTTGTTTACTTGTCGTTGCTTTCTTCTTTGTTTCTCCAACTGAATGCTCTTTTTTTTTCTCTGTTTTTCGAGCACAACTTGCTTTTGTGTTTTTCTTTAGCTGCTCTCTCTTGGTTGTTTTTCTCTAGCTATTATTCTTTCTGCATTTTTTTTCTCTCTTTGTCGTGCCCTAGCTTTCTTTTGGCAGCTATATGGGTATTTATAAGTCTTGAGTTTAGGATTGCCCTATAAAGTCTATCTAAATCTTTATCTTCTATAGAGCAAACTTTGGCATTAAAAGCTTCTAATAAGGTTATAAGTATCTTCCTTACCACAGTAGCATCATTGATCTCCTTTTTATAGCCTCTAATAGAGCATATAATTTCATTTACTCTTGTAAAGAAGGCATCTACTGATTCATCATTCAATATCTTTATATCTTCAAATTTGCTCCTCTAGATTTATAGCTTGGCTTCCTTCACAACCTTGTCTCCTTCATAAATATTCTTCAATTTGTCCCAAATTTGTTTGGCTGTATTGCACCGCATCACTTTGGTGAATTCTTTGTTTGATAAGGAGGCATACAAGGCATTTTTAGCCTTTCTATCATATTCTAAATTCTTCTTATCAGTGGGCGTCATAGTAACACCTTCAGCAACAAAAGTGAAGCCACTAGTAGCAAATTTAAACACATTCAGACCAAGTGACAGCAGATATAGGATCATTCTATTTTTTTATAATTGATAATTTTGTCCATTAAACGTGGGAATACCCTTGCTATTACCATTGTTCATCCTCTCTATGATATTAACTAGCAGTAGATATAAAGATTCTTAGTAGCAATAAAAATTTTCAGATCTAAGCAAGCAAAATGGATCAACAGAGGAACCACACTCTGATACTAATTAATAAGGACCTCCTTAGGTCTCATACTGAGAAAGGAAGGGGATGAATTAATGTGAGATGCTTACTTTTTACAAATTTATCTAGATTAAAACTCTATGACCAGTTAAAGTCTATGATTCAATTTTATCTTGCTTTTTCATGTGAGAATAGCCATATGGATATCAAGCAAGCACAAACACCTGAGAACACACAGAATTTTTACGTGGTTCACCCACAATGTGTGAGCTATATCCACAGTTAGATAGGATTACTCATAGATCACATGATCCATTCTTGTTATCAAAGGATATAATTGATGTTGTGGAAGGATCTCTCCTTAACCACTGTGGAGGGATCACTCCTTAATAATTTACAATGATATCCCAATCACTCTAAGGGTTTTCCACCCTTTTAAAAAATGCATAGAAAAAGTTTATGACAAAAATTTCTCTAAGAAAGATCTCTCCATGTGCACAAGCTACTATTGTAGAAAATTAATCTTCTCCTTTCTTACTGTTGGTCTTTCCTCCTCACTGCCAATTTCACAGCTTTCTCTTTATCGTGCTCCCTGTTCTCTCTTTGTCATGTTTGATAGCTTTTCTTTGCCCCTACCCCTTCTAAACTCTCAGTTGCAAACACTTTCTATTAGTTCTAAACTCTCAGCCTCTACCAATCTTAACTCTCTGCATTTATCAGGTTTCTCTCCTGCCTCTATCGGGTTTCTCTCCTGCCTTTGCTAGTCACAGCTCTTTGCCTCTACTAGTCACAACTTTTTGCAAGCCTCTACCTACTGTGCTCTCTTCTATAGTTTTCTCTTTTACAATTTTCTTTACCTACCGTGGTGTCTTCTTTCTTTCTTCCACTAGATGCTCTTTCTTTCCCCTTATTTTTTGGGCAAAGCTCTCTTTTGTGTTTTTCATCAATTGCTCTCTCTTGGTCGTTTTTCTCCAACTGCTATTCTTTTTGCCTCTCATGTTCTTTGCACTTTTTTTTGTCTTTCCCTATCATGCCCTAGCATTATTTTGGCAACTATATGGGTGTTTATAAGCCTTGAGTTTAGGATTGCCCTACAATCAATGGTCTAAATTGATTCCTTCAATTTAAGGTCAATGGTCAGCATTGACTTCTTGAATTTAGGGTTAACAATCAACATTAACTCATACCCAGCAAGTAGCTTATAGTGCCATTACTAAATGCAATGCCAGAGGTAGAAACTAGTGCTTTCTTTATAGCTAAAACACCACTAGCAATCTAAATCAACTCGTCATTTTTGGCAGCATAAGGTAGGGTTGGTAGCATCTTGATTTTGGCCTTGCTTTCTCTCCTCATTCTTGTCACATTCTACCAATGCAGTCTTCCTTAACCCTTAAATGAATCAACTATCAATACTTTGTCAATGTAGTAAATACATCTCAATGACACTCACAACATCAAAACAATAAGGACAAATATGTTAGATACTGCTGACAACAAATCAACATTAGTCATTAAAGATGAGCTCAACATATCATTAGTTTGGTTGTCATTAATAATGCTTTGGATAACAAGGGTGAAATCTTGAGAAACGACTCTTCTAACCAAGGAGTCACATTTGTAATTTTGAAAGATTGAAAAGTGCACTTTGATGCTTCAAAGTGTCTTTAAACATAGGGCATTTAAGGATGATCCATTATTGATGATGACACAAGACATGTTGTAGCCTTGAAAAATGACCAAAATGTGCAATGCCTTAGTATGCCTTTTAACTTGGATCTTTTTCTCTAAGAATAAGATGTAATTACTTGTCATAATGTCATTGACAAAGTGGTTGAATTTGGCTAAGGAAATGTTAGATGAAACATATGCTTGATCAAGAATATACAAGAAGGACTTTCAATGAGGCTCAAAGTTTATTAGTTAAGAGGATTAAACTTTTGGTTAAGGTTCGACTAAACTGCTTAACTACATTATAATCACTTTGCATAATGTATTTAAGGAACATCCATTAGTGCTTATTGGCAGTGCCTTCCTTGTAATCAGGGTTTTGCTTGTTGGATAACTCTACTCTTTTGGAAATTTAAGGAGGGTTTTTCTCAACATCATTTAAGATCACAATAGCTTTCTTTTTCCTTTGTTGGAGTTTCTCCATGTATTTAAGAATGTAACATCTCCCACTTTGGGTCATGCTCCTAACTCCCATGATGTCAAATGCTATTGCAGGTGTTGATTTTAGAACCAATGCTCAATCATAGGAATTTACTAGACAAATGTAGTCTCATTAGATTGCCTTACCATTATAGTAAGGCTAATAAAGTATTAGAGATGGAGGTGGGGCTTAATTGGCTAAGTGAAATATGTTTTGCGATATTAGATTTCTTTAATGTTAAGAAGGAAGGCCCCTATGGGCTAGTGCCCCTACTTCACCCATGTTAATTTCAAAGGAAGTGAAAGTTAGTCCTTCGCAATTATTATCCAAGCACTCTTCGATTTGATTCATTGCCTTATGATTGGGAAAGGGACAATTGTTGATATTAGACTTCTTTTCAGCTTTTGAAAAGTCAATTCATTCTCTATCTCTCAACTCTTGGACTTTATGTTTAAAAGTATAGCAATTTTTTGTAGAATGTCTATGCTATCCATAATGGTATTCACACTTGGCATTAGCATTGTACTAGTGAGGATAAGGTGGTTTTAACTGTCCTTTGGCTATAATGGTAACCAATTCTTTTTGAATGAACCAAATCAGCTCTAAATAAGGTATTAGCATAGAGTCAATTTTCCTTTTTTCTTACCTTATGGAGAAAACTTAATTACTCAAAGGTGGTGGTGTATAGGCATTTGGTTAAGGAGGTCGTGGTTAAGGGCCTTGGTTTGAAAATGGAGTTGATATATTGTGAGACTAATATGATTGTTTAGAGTTAAATTTCCCTTGTAGGTTAATGAATGATTAGTAAACAGGGTGAGATCATAACTAACTTCATATTCAATCACCTGGACTTCACCTTCTTTCTTTTTGGTCAAACTAGTTTTCTTGGATGTTGTATAATTAATAGTATTATCTACAATTTTACCCTTTAGATACCCTCATAGATTCTTTCTCCTATAATCACCAGGTCTACAAAATTTCTTGATACACTTATTATTATCATATCATAATATAAGGCTTTCAAAGTATGAAGGCAAGTAAAGACTTATTCCTTTTCCAGTAGTAGAGGTTGAACCTAGATAGCGAAGTTGTGCCATCATTGTTCATATTGCTTAAAAATCTCTTCAAGCTTCTTTTCCATAACTTAAAGATCCATTTAAGTGCATTATAGCTTAAAGATATGGTTAAATTTGGCCTTAAAGGCAACTTCTAGCACTTTTCAAGTTTTGACATATTATTATTCTTGCTTGATGTATTAGTAAGAGGTCATACTCTTTAAGCTACCTTGAAAGCTATTGTTTCCACAGTCTTGTATGGGTTGTAATTGTTGTCAACCAGATTTAAGTGTGCAAGCAGAAGTGGCTTATTCAAGCATTCAAGGGATGAGTTTTCAGTAGAAAGAAAAGAGCAAGAAAAATAAATTAAGAAGGAGGATAATGCTGAATTTTGTATGGAACAGTAATATGAAGCCACATGGAGGGGCAAGAAAGGAAATTCGCCATAGCTCCAGTAAACCCTACTAGGGTTTGCATGGAATAGTAATATGAAGCCACATGGAGGGGTAAGAAATGAAATTTGTCGTAGTTCTAGTAAACCCTACTAGGGTTTGCATAGAAGAGAGTATATAAACCGGTAGAGCAAGAGAAGGTAAGACACACATACACCACTGGTAGAGCAAAACAGCAAAGACACCACTGGGAGAGCAAAATGGCAAATACACACTAGACCGGAAATACACCACTGTAAGAGAGAAAGCCACCACCGAAAGAGCAGACCAGACCAGAAATACACCATCGGGAGAGAGCCACTGAGAGAGAAAGACACCACCGAAAGAGCAGACCAGACCAGAAATACACCACCGGAAGAGAAGGAATCAGATCTGTGAGACCTGGAGAAGGTGAGACGTTAGAGCAGACCAGACCTAGTATCCAAGAGACCACCCGGAAGAGAAGACAACAAACCAGAACGTGAGACGTGAACCAGAAAAACTAGAAGCTAGAGGAAGGCCGAAAGACGTGAACCAGAAAAACCAAAAGCGGGAGGCAAGCCAAGAGACATGAACCAGAAAAACCAAAAGCGTGGTGTAGGCCGAGAGACGTAAACCAAAAAAACCAGAAGTAGGAGGTAGGCCGAGAGATCTGAACCAGCAAACCAGAAGCGTGGTGCAGGCCGAGAGACGTGAAACAGCAGACCAGAAGTGTAAGGTAGTCCGTGAGGCGTGAAACGGCATACCAGTAACGTGAGGCAGGCCGTGAGACGTGAAAAGGCAGACCTGAAGTATGAGTGCAGGTCATGAGACGGTGAGACGGTGAGACTAGGAGTTAGGTGAGACAACTTAGAGAAAAAATTCGATGTAGCATTTGAGAGAACTCAACATACTTCCAGATTTCCTCAAGAGAGGTTAGAGAGAGTTTTGGTGATCTTCCAAGTGGTAGTGAAGCAGCTTATTCAAATCAAATAGAGGAAACACAAGCTAGAAGAAGGGTAGACACAGTAAGTGACACTCTTTGTATTGTGATTGCTTTGTATTTGCAATAGTGAAAGGAGTAGAAGATTAAGACATCCATTGTAATCATAGGGAATACCACATTGGTGTTGTTAAGTATAGTGGATTGTCTCAATAGAGGAAGAAACTCTACCACCGTGGAGTACGTCACATTGACGGAACCACATAAATCTCTTGTGTCCTTGCTTTGAATTTACATTCTGTGTTTTGAATTGAGTTGTGAACGCAACTAAAGAATCATCAAACCCATAACCTAAAAGAAGACCTAATCAAGAACTACCAATCCATTTAATAGGCAAGGTGTCTGAAAGGTAACTTTGGGGACTATTGTGACTAGTAGGTAATAATAGATCTACCTTAGTTGAATCTGAGAAAGAGTTCATTTCTGAGAAGAGTTTGAAGTTGTTCACCTATCAATTAAAAAGAAGGGGTGTAATACTAATTCTCCCCACTCTCAACATTACAGACTAGTATCTTAGGGTGAGTAGGGAACTTCAATTGGTATTAGACCAGTTTGAAGCTTAACAGCTTGGTGTACTAGTTTGAAGGGTTTTAGAAGTTTTAACTTGTTCAGAATATTGAGAAATGGATGCCAATACCAGCACCAGCACTACTTACAGCAAGAAGGTTCCAATCTTTAATGGGAACCAATTACCATATGTGGAGAGCGAGAATGCAGGTGGTATTTGCAACCATGGGCATGAACGTGGTGAAATCTGTACAGGAGGGTTTTGAGCCTCCAAAATAAGGTAAAGATCCAACCCCAAAGGAATTAAGGCAGTTTGAGATCAATGGGAAGGCCTTAAATGTCATCATTTCAGTATTGACAAATGCTGAATATGCTAAAGTTATGGATTGCAAATTTGCTAAGGAGATATGAGACAGATTGCAGAAGGTCTATGAAGGTGATGGTAGAATGAAGGAGGCCAAGCTTTAAGTTTTCAAGGAGAGATATGAATCCCTCAGAATGCAGAAGAATGAGACAGTCCAAGAGTTCTTCACCAGGGTTATTAATGCTGTAAACGACCTTAGAAGTCATGGGAAGAACAAGAAGGACTCATCTATTGTGAAGAATATTTTGAAAATTCTGCCTGAGAAGTTTGCCTCAAAGGTGGCAGCCATAAAGGAGAGTAAAGATCTCAATTCTATGTCACTGCATGATCTCCAGTGCAATCTCATTGCATATGAGATAAGAATAAAGTCAACTGAAAGCTGCTCAACATCAAAGGTATCAAAGGAGGCAGCTTTCAAAGCTATGAGACACTTGAAGATAAGAGAAGAGGAAAAATCATTTAGTGAGGATGATGATGATGATGAAGAAAGTGAAGGTGAAGTGTTGGCTTACTTCATAAGGAACTTCAAAAAGGGGTCTAAGAAGGGAAAAGGACAGTTGTCCTTCAGTTATGGGTAGACTGGACACTTTGCTTCTCAGTGTAAAGTGAAACTTGATGATGAAGATGAGGATGGTGATGATGAGCAGAGTTCAAAATGGAGAAGACCATCATTCAAGTCAAGGAAGTTTAGTAAGAAGACTGCTAACCCACAGAAGAAAAAGAGAGGCTCATTCAAGAGTTATGTGAGCCAGACAAAAGAAGCTGATGAGGAGGATGATGTAGACTCATCAGATGAGCATGCCTTTATGGCATCTGCTCGATGTGGTAGTTCAACCTCTGAAGAGGAAGAGGAGATTGATGAAGAAGAACCAGATCTTGAAGCTGAGTTAGAAGCAGCTTCAAAGGAGATAATCAAAAAGGGCAGAACCATAAGAAGGTTGGAGGCCCATATAAAACAAGTTGAAGCAAAGATTGAGGAAGCAAAAAGTCAAAAGGATGAAATAAGGGCTGAACATATTGACTTGAAGAGAAGATTTGAAGAATAGATCAAAATATTTGAAGACCTTACTATAGAGCTTGGCTCAAGGACTTCAACAATTGAAGAAATAGAGATAGAGTTGCTGAGACTTCAGCAACAACTCAAAAAGAGTGAAGAGAACTTGCAAAAGCTTGAAGTGGTAGGAGAAAGAAGCTTTGTAAGAGAAAAGAAGAATGAAGAGAAAGTGCAGCAATCTGAGGCTACATTGCTTAAAGATAATGAGACTTTGCCATAGAAGTTGAAAGAGAAGGTTAAGACTCAAAAAGAAAAGACTGATCAACCAGGAACAGTGAAGGCTGAAAATAAAGAAGATTTAAAGAAGCAACCTAGGGTTGCAAACAAAAATGAAGAAAAGAAAGTTAGCCAGCCAAGGGCTACAACTAAACAGAAAAAGGAGAAGAAGGTGACTAAAATGAAAGTCACAAAAGCAAAGAAGCTAGCAACCTTACCTACACAGCAAGTTATGAACAAAAGAAAACAAGCTGTAATTAGACCCAAGAAGAGGCAGTTTCAAGGGTACTGCCTTTATTGTGGAGTTTAGGGTCATAAGGCAAGTAAATGCTAGTGGAGAAGGCCAATATATGTCTCCAACATGAGAAGATACGATGCTGCATACAAGGGGAGACAATACAAAATTCAGAAAAGAACACCTATCGTAAGTTCTTGCGTATACTGTAAAAGGCAGGGACACACTGACAAGGATTGTTGATGGAAGCCCAAACCAGTGGTTTCAAAGAACAAGTCTGATATATTGGCAAACTTGGAACAATGTGAAAGGTGCCGGCAGGATGGCCATAATGCCAAGAGATGCATGACACTTCTCCCTGAGCAAGAAAAGGCACTTGATGACACAGTGAAAACAATTGGTACAGTCAAAGTTGAGAAAAAGGAGAAAGCTATCTTTAAGCCATTTCAAAAGAAGGAATATAAAGCTAAAAAGGAGGTGGCTAATATAGCTAAAATTGCACTAAAGGCTAACTATAAGGATAAGTAGTGGATCTTTGATAGTGGATGCACTTCACACATGACAGGAGACAAGAGTAAATTATCAAAGCTGAACAAGTCAAGAGAAGGCAGAGTCAAGTTTGGCAATGATGATTCACTCAACATCAGTGGTCAAGGGTTAATGAATATTGGAAAAGGAAAGCTGAAAGATGTTCTGCATGTTGAAGGACTCAGATATAATCTAGCATCTGTCAGCCAATTATGCAATGAAGACCATAAAGTGATATTTACAAAAATAGGTTGCCAAGTAAAGAGTAAAGAAGGCAATACTGTTGTAGCCAGGAAGAGAACAACCGGAAATTTATATGTGATTGATGAGGACAAGACAAATAGCTGTTTACTTACAAAAGAAGAAGAAAATCAACTCTGGCATAGGAGGCTGGGACACTTAACACAGAGGAACATGAGGAAACTGACCACTACTCATGCAATTAGAGACATTCCAGACCTCAAGAGAGAGATGGAGTTTGTCTGCTCAGCATGCTCTAAAAAAAAATAGGTCAGAAAGCAGTATAAGACCAAAGAGTTCAGTTCTGAAGCAGTGCTTGACATTGTACATACTGATTTGTGTGGGCTGATGAGAATAAAAGGATTGAATGGTGAGAGGTACTTCATCTTGTTTGTTGATGATTATTCCAGAAGGACCTGCATCATGCACCTCAAACACAAGTCAGAAGTTTTGAAATGCTTCAAGAGATACAGAAGATTGGTTGAAAATGAGAGTGGACAGAAGATCAAAGTATTGAGGTCAGATCAAGGCACTGAATTCACAAATGGAGCTTTTGAAGATTACCTTGAGAAGCATGGAATTCACCATCACATGGCAACAGCAAGAACACCGCAACAAAACGGGGCGGTAGAGAGGAAAAATAGAGCTGTGGTTGAAATGGCAAGAACTTTACTGTTGGAATCCAAGATTCACACAAGATTTTAGACAAAAGCAACATTTACAGTTGTGCATCTACTGAACAGAGTTTTACTAAGGCCCAATACTGATAAGACTCCATATGAGCTATGGAGTGGGAAGAAGACAACAGCCAAGTATGTTAGAATCTTTGGCAGCCTATGTTTTGTGAAGATCAAGGAGCAAAACTTGGGAAAATTCCATGTTAGGTCAGATGAAGGCATCTTTGTGGGATACTCAGCAAAGACAAAAGGTTACAGAGTTTTTCTGTATAAACTGGGAAAAGTGGTCACTTCTAGTGATGTTAGAATAGATGAAAATTAGAAACCAATGCATAATGGAGAGGCTGAGGACAGTGAAGAAGGTGACTTTAAGATAGATGAAGAATCAGACCAACATGAAGAAGAGGGAAAAGAAGTAAGTTCAAACTCAGAGAAGAGTGAGTCTGAAGATGAAGAAAGAGATTCTTTTGCAACTAAGACTGTGCAAGAGAGAAAGACAAAGAAGACATGGACTAGCGCTCATCAAGGAAATTAGATCATAGGTGACCCATTAGCAGGAGTTACAACAAGAAGAAGAATTGTGGGAGCTATTGCTTTACTCTCACAAGTTGAACCTAAATCTGTTGAAGAGGTTGCATAAGACAAAGCCTGAGTCAAAGCTATCAATGAGGAGCTGGATCAAATCGAGAAGAATGAAACATGGGAGCTGGTTCCAAGACCCATTAGTAAGAATGTCATAGGAACAAAATAGGTGTTTAAAAATAAACACAATGGAGATGGCAAGGTGGTGAGGAACAAGGCTAGGCTGGTTTGCAAAGACTACACTCAAATAGAAGGAGTAGATGTTGATGAAACTTTTACACCAGTAGCAAGGTTGGAAACTATCAAAATGTTCTTGGCTTTGGTAGCATATAAGAGGTATAAAGTTTACCAGATGGATGTGAAATCAGCCTTTCTGAATGGGCTCTTGAAAGAAGAAGTGTATATTGAACAACCCGATGGAGTACAAATCAGTGAGGATGAGACACACATGTGCAAGTTGAAGAAAGCCTTGTATGGCCTTAAACAAGCCCCAAGAGCATGGTACAACAGGCTAGACGTGTATTTGAGAAGGTTGAACTTCAAAAGAGGAACAGTTGATAATAACCTATATGTGTTCAACTCAGAGAAAGGCCAACTGATAATCATAGTATATGTAGATGACATCATTTTTGGAGGGGATCACTCTGAGCTATGCCAAGAATTTGCACAGAAGATGAGTGAGGAATTTGAGATGTCATTGATTGGAGAAATGACTTACTTTCTTGGATTACAGATAAAACAGTGTGAAGAAGGTATTTTTATTTCTCAGACAAAATATGCCAAAGAGATCCTAAAAAAGTTTGGCATGGAGGATAACAGACTTGTTAGTAGCCCTATGACAGTAGGTTGCAAGTTAACAAAAGATTAGGAAGGAAGGAGTACAAACCCTACAGAATACAAAAAGATGATAGGGAGCCTTCCGTACCTTACAGCATCAAGGCCTGATCTCATGCAAGCTGTATGCATTGCCAGTAGATTCCAAGCTGATCCTAAGGAATCTCATGTGTTGGTAGTGAAAAGAATCCTAAGATACCTCAAAGGGACACTGGAAATGGGTTTGTGGAATCTTGCCATGGATTCTGTAAAACTACGAGCATACACTAATGCAGACTGGGCAGGAAGTACAGATGACAGAAAATCAACCAGTGGTGGTAGCTTCTACTTGGGTTCAAAGTGTGTTGCATGGCTAAGTAGAAAGCAAAACAGTGTTGCTTTGAGCACAATGGAGGCTGAGTATATGGCTGCTTGTGCAGCATGTACTCAGGTGATATGGATGCAAAGACAATTGGCTGATTTGGGTATTGAAGTGAAGTTACCAGTGAGTGTACTTTGTGCTAATCAAAGTGCAAATGATCTTAGCAAGAATCCAGTTCAACATTAAAGAAGCAAGCATATTGACATTTAGTATCACTTTATCAAGGATCAAGTGGAAGAGGGCACAATTCAGTTAGAGTATGTCGGTACGAAAGATCAAATCTCAGATATTCTAACTAAACCTCTGTCCATAAAGTTGTTTGAAAAGCACAGAATGAGTTTGTCTGTGCAAATGCCTCCTCAAGCTTGAAGTTCAAGTGAATCCTCCATCTCTATTTTGCAGGTTTTTCAAATTTGTAATTGGTTGGCAAAGGGGGAGAGAAGCAACAGTGCAGGGGGAGCTGTTAAGGAAAGGGGAGTGCATATTTAGGGGGAGTTATAATCCATTTGCTTCTAGATTATTACTCTAAGAAGATTATGAAGGATTGCTATATAATGGCTTTTGTTGTGAGTGTTGCCAACAATTACAAAGGGGGAGATTGTTATTCCTACAGTCTTGTATAGGTTATAATTGTTGTCAACCAAATTTAAGTGTGCAAGCAGAAGTGGCTCATTCAAGCATTCAAGGGATGAGTTTTTAGTAGAAAGAAAAGAGCAAGAAAAATAAATTAAGAAGGAGGATAATGCTGAATTTTGTATGGAACAGTAATATAAAGCCACATGAAGGGGCAAGAAAGGAAATTTGTCGCAACTCTAGTAAACCCTACTAAGGTTTGCATGGAACAGTAATATGAAGCCACATAAAGGGGTAAGAAAGGAAATTTACTGCAGCTCCAGTAAACCCTACTAGGGTTTGCATAAAAGGGAGTATATAAATCGGTAGAGCAAGAGAAGGTAGGACATGCATACACCACCGGGAGAGCAAAATGGCAAAGGCACCACTAGGAGAGCAAAACGACAAATACACACAAGACTAGAAATACACCACTGTAAGAGAGAAAGCCACCACCGGAAAAGCAAACCAGACCAGAATACACCATTGGGAGAGAGAGACACCATCGGAAGAGCAGGCCAGACCAGATACACCACTGGAAGAGAAGGAATCATATCTATGAGACCTGGAGAAGGTAAGATGTTAAAGCAAACCAGACTTGGAGAAAGAGAGGACGTGAGACCTGCAGAAGGTGAGACGTTAGAGCAGGTGAGACGTTAGAGTAGACTAGACCTGGAGAAAGAGAGGACGTGAAACTTGGAGAAGGTGAGACGTTAGAGCAGACCAGACCTGGAAACCAGACCAGGTGAGACCAGACCTGGTATTCGTGAGACCACCTGGAAGAGAAGACAATAGACCAGAATGTGAGATGTGAACCAGAAAAATCAGAAGCTGGAAGTAGGTCGAGAGACGTGAACTAGAAAAACCAGAAGTGGGAGACAGGCCGAGAGACGTGAACTAGCAAAACTAGAAGCAGGAGGCAGGCTGAGAGACGTGAACCAACAAAACCAGAAGTGTGGTGTAGGCCGAGAGATGTGAAACAGCAGACCAGAAGCGTGAGGCAGTCTGTGAGGTGTGAAACGGTAGACCAGTAGTGTGAGGCAGGCCGTGAGACGTGAAAAGGCAGTCCTGAAGCGTGAGTGCAGGCCGTGAGATGGTGAGACCAGGAGTTGGGTGAGACAACTTAGAGAAGAAATTCGGTGTAGCATTTGAGAGAACTCAACGTATTTCCAGATTTCTTTAAGAGAGGTTAGAGAGAGTTTTGGTGATCTTCCAAGTGGTAGTGAAGCAGCCTATTCAAATCAAACAGAGGCAACATAAGCTAGAAGAAGGGTAGACATAGTAAGTGACACTCTTTGTATTGTGATTGCTTTGTATTTGTAATAGTGAAAGGAGTAGAAGATTAAGACATCCATTGTAATCATAGGGAATACCACATTGGTGTTCTCAAGTATAGTGGATTGTCTCGGTAGAGGAAGAAATTCTACCACCGTGGAGTACGTCGCATTGACAGAATCACGTAAATCTCTTGTGTCCTTACCACCGTTGCCTAATTCTTTTTTTCCTTTTATTTCTACATTACTTTCTCTATCCTTTTTTAAGCTTTTCGTTTTTTCTTTTTTTCCTTGGCTTTGTAGCAAATAAAGCCTCCCTCCCATTTTCATGTCCTAGACTTTCATTTTGGTTAAAATCCACTCTTTCTCTCTTTACACTTATCTCTCCTCAAGCCATTTTTCATATATTGGGCTTAGAGACACCTTAATTAGAAAATCTAAGTATGATTTATAATGTAGGAAGACAAGATTTGCTCAAAAAATGATGTTTTTGTTAATCTTTGGATTAGGTATGGTAGAGATAAAAGGGGTGACTACTACCAACCTTTAATTGGTGTGTGGTAGGCACTAATGGGTAGATTGTTGCTTATTGAGTCCATGAGTGCTAGTTTCATATAGTGACAATGACTAAAAGTAGCACATGTGAGGGAAGAAGTAGGCAACGGTGGTTGACTTTATACCAATTGTTATCACCTTCCAATGCTATAATTAGTTAATAGAGGGCATCATTGGATAATCTTATGGGAAAATGACAATTGGTGGTAATGTGCACTCTAATAGCACAATGACTTTTAGTTGATTTCATGCATTTCTTAGCCTTTTTCCAACATGTGGCCTTTAAAGACACATAAATTGACCCTAAAGGACTCTAGCAAAGGTTCCCATGACATTTTTTAATGACACTGCCACCCATAAATCTTTTTCTTTTCTTTATTTTTCTCGATGCAAGGGGCTATATCGGCTTGGTTCAATTGATAATTATTGGACAATGGTTGTTGATGAGGACCTTCTTAGGTCTCACACTGAGAGGGGGAGGAGGAAAATCAGTGTGAGATGCTTGCTTTTTACAAATCTTTTTGGATTAACTTCTGTGACTTGTTAGAGTCGATGATTTAATTTTTTATCTTTCTTCTTTATGTGAAAGCAATCGTACGAATATCAATCAAATACAAGCACCCAATAACACACGACAATTTTTATGTGGTTCACCCATAATGTGTGAGCTATGCCCACGGTGTGATAGGATCACTCCTAAATCACACAATCCACTTGTTATCAAGGGATAAAGTTTGGTTGTGGAAGGATCAATCCTTAACCACTTACGATGATCTCTCGATCAATGAGTCAATTTCCCAATCATTCAAAGGTTTGATCTCCCAATCATTAGATTGGGATGAGATGATCTAATGATCACTCCAAGGGTAGCCCACCCTTTTTCACAAAATACATAAATAGTTTATGATAATGACTTCCCTGAGATAGATGACTCAATGTGCACAGGCTACTATTGTAAAAAATGGATCTTGACTTTCCTCACTACCGATCTTTGCTCAAGCTTTGTTGGTCTCTTCTTTACAGGTTATCTCCGCTGCAGGTTATCTTTGCCACAAGTTCTCTTCTCTACAGGTTCTCTCCACTACCAGTTATCTCTGCTGCAGGTTCTCTCCGCTACCGATTATCTCTGCTGCATGTTCTCTCCCCCTACTGCCGATGTTGCCTCACTTACTCCCTCAGTAGGTTCTCTCCTCTATAAATATTGCTGCCTCCCTTGCTACCTCAGCAAGTTCTCTCCTTCTGCTGCTGGTGCTACCTCCTTTGGCCTTGGTAGGTTCTCTTCTTCTGCTACTATGCTGCCTCATCGGCTACTTCAATAGGGTCTCTCCTCTGTTGCTAGTGTTGCCCCCCTACTACTTCGGCAGGTTCTCTTCTCTTGCTGCTGGTGCTACTTTACCTGCTACCTTGACAAGTTTCTTCCTCTACTGCCGATGTTGCCTCCTTCAGCCTTGGTAGGTTCTCTTCCCTTGCTGCCGGTGCTACTTCACCTGTTGATAGGGCACGTTTTCTCCTCTGCTACTGCAAGTTGTCAGACCTACTGCCTGGCACATTTTCTCCTCTACTGTGGCAAGCTACCAGACCTGCTGCAATGCACGTTTTCTCCTCTGCTACAGCAAGTTATTGGACCTACTACAACTGTTGCCTATATGTGTTACTATTGCCGCTTGCGTGTGCTGCTATCACTGCTATTACTGCCTATATATTCTGCTATCATTGCCTATACGTTCTACTGTTGTTGCCTATATGTTCTATTGTTGTTGCCTACATGTTCTGTTGTCGCTGCCTGCATGTGCACAGCTACTATGCTGCCTACACAAGCTGCTGTTCTGCCTGCACATTTTATTGTAGCTTGCTGCTGCTCCTACAATTTGTAGTTGTTGGTTTTGCTTGTTGGACTTGCTACTAACACTACAATTTCTGGTATAGCCTACTAGACTTGCTGCAATCGCTAGGATTACTTGCTGGATGTTCTGCAATTGTTGGGATTGCCTGCTGGATGCGCTATAATCACTAAGATCACCTGCTGGTTATTGTAGGCTGCTGCTGGTATAGCAGGTTGCTGCTCTCACTGATTTAGTTGCTGGGCACGCTGCACTTGCTGGTATAGCCTCCTAGACGTGCTGCTACTGCTAGGAAGCTTCCTGGACATGCTGCTGGTGTAGGGCTGCTGGTTTGCTGGTCCCGGTGGCTGCTAGTGTTCCTAGTTTGTCTCCCTTGCTGTAGGATTTGTAGGTGGCTGTTGTGGGTGGCTACTTCATTCCTAGATGCTATTGCTACAGTTATTGGTGTAGGGCACCTCCTGTTGCTGCACCATCTCCTACCAGACCTACTGCTTTGGTGGTGCAGGACACCTCCTGCTGCTGCTGCCTCCTTATTTGCTGGTGCAGGACACCTTCTGCTGCTAGTTCCTCCTTGTTTGCTGGTTTGTTGGTTCAAGGCTGGCTGCTGCAAGTTTGGTACGGGCGTGGTTGCTGCAACTTGGTGAGGGTGTGGTGGTTGGCTGCTTTAAGTTGCCTTTCTCTCCTTCTTGGCCGGCTATCTTGTTGCCTCTCTCTCCCTTTTGGGCGGCTGCCTTGCTGCCTCTCTCTCAAAAAGTTTTGCAGCACACAACTTCTTACAAGACGTATATGGGTATTTATAGAGCCTTGAGGTTAGGGTTACACAATCATTAATAGTCATCATTGATTCTTATAGGTTGCCCTACAATCAATGACCAGATTTGAGTACTAAACTTTAGGGTCAATGGTTAACATTGACTTCCTAAAATTTAGGGTCATAGTCAATATTGACTCCTCAACGTCAGGATTGACTTGTCATCGCCAGTTTTTCCCAGTGCCTTCACTGCATCTCAGCGGCATTCATAACATCAAATCAACACAATAACCATGTAAGATGATGTTGACAACAAATCCAACATTAGCCATGAAAGATGGGCTCAACAATCTCCCTCTTTAGATTTGTTGGCAACACATTAAATCCAATAATGCATATATAACAATTGTCGACATTTACTGCTCCCCCTGCACATTGTCATTTATAGCTCTCCCTGAAACATGCATCTCCCTTAACTTGATTTAATTACCCCTTTCTGCTTCTCCCCCTTTATCCATCAAGTTATTCTCCTTTTTTTATCAGTATATATTTCTTTGGATTTACGCAAAATATCTCCCCCTTTGACAGCAAATCCAAAGAATAAATAGAAAAGGGAAGGGGAGAGTGAATAAAGAATACCTTAGCCTTTAAGAGTTGGCTAAACACATAAGGTCAGCCTCAACTTTTGAAATAGGTCTCTTGACAGAGGTTTAGTGAATATATCTACCACTTACTTCGCGGTAGGCACATACTCTAGTTTTACTTCATTTTTCTCCATCTTTTCTTTTATGAAGTGATACTTGATTTCAATATGTTTAGTTTTGAAGTGTTGGACAGGATTCTTGGACGAATTAATGGCACTTTGGTTATCACAACCAATCAACAGTGGTAGCTATACATCCATCTTCATATATTCAAGCTGTTGTTTCATTTATAGCAGTTAAGTACAAGCTTAAGTAGTAGCTACATATTCAGCCTTTATAGTACTTAGAGTCATTGAATTTTGCTTCTCGCTATGCCATGAAACACATCTATTGCCCAAATAAAATGCACTATTGGACATTGATGTTCTGTCATCACAATTTCCAGTCCAATCTGCATCTGTATACCCATACAAATTAAGTTGTCTGCTTCTATCATAAAGTAGCCCATAATTAGTTGTGCCTTTCACATACCCTAGAATTCTTTTAGTTGCCACAAGATAAGATTCCTTGGGATCACTTTGAAATGTAGCACAAAGTGTTACAACAAAAACAATATTAAGCCTTGATGCTGTCAAATATAGTAAGCTTTCAATTAACTTTCTATATTCCTTATGATCAACCATGTTGCTTTCTTTATCCTTGCTTAACTTTGTTCCAACTGTGATAAGAGTGATTACTTCTTTATAGTAAGCATTTTCTTAGGAAAGAAAAATTCTAGCCTCGCTTTGCAATACCTATAATCCTAAGGAAAATTTCATTTCACTAAGCATAGACATCTCAAACTTTTTCTTCATCTGATTGGCAAAGGCAATGCACAGGGCCTCCTTTTCTGCAACAAAGATTATGTCATCAATATAGACCACAACAATTAACTGGCCCTAGTTGTCGTCCTTTATATACAGATTGCTATCCACATTCCCTTTTCTAAACTTTATGTTCTTAAGGCATGTATCCAGCTTGGAATACCATGCTCTTGGAACTTGCTTTAAGCCATATAAAGCCTTGTTCAATCTGCACACCCTTGAGCCATCGTGATCAAGTATAAAACCATCAAGTTATTCGATAAATACCTCTTCTTCAAGCTATCCATTCAGAAATACAGACTTCACATCCATCTGCTAGACTTTGTAATTCCTCTGAGTAATAATGGCCACCAATATTCTAATTGCTTCAAGTCTGGCCACTAAAGCAAAGGTCTCTTCAAAGTCAACACCTTCTACTTGTGAGTAGCTTTTGCAGACAAGTTTTACCTTGTTTATTACCACCTCACCTTTTTAATTAAGCTTATTTCTGAACACCCACTTGGTTCTAATGATGTTTTTCCCTTTAGGTCTAGGGACTAAACACCAAGTGTTGTTCCTTTGAATTTGGTCAAGCTCTTCATTCATAGCACACACCCATTCCTTATGCTTTAATGCTTCTTCCACAAACTTGGGTTCAACTTCGAAAATCAATGAGGTTTGTTCACCACCCCTTAGTCTTCTTTTCGTCTACATAGAGTCTTCTTTCTTGCCAATAATATTTTTGGCCTTAACTTCAGCTCTGACCCTTCTATGAGTTTAGGAATGCCTTGATTCTTCTTCTTCATCACTTATGACTTAAAAATCAACATCTTCCTCATGCTGAATAGCCTCGGATTCATCATTGTCAGACTCTCTTCGGTTGTCATACATGGCATCTTCAGTTTCCTCATACTGTGATTGCATTGTAACACCATCTTTAATTACTTTAACATCAAAGCTGTTCACCATTTTTAATAACCATTTGTTGTAGTATTTGAAGCCTTTTCCATTTAGTACATAGCCTAAGAATATGCCTTTATTAGCCTTCTTATCAAATTTGTCAAGATGCTTACCTTTGACTTTAATAAGGCACGGGCTCCCAAACACTTTAAAGTGTTTTACACTTGGCTTCTTTCCATACCACAACTCATAAGGTGTCTTCTTAATATGTGGTCTCATTAGGCATCTATTTTAAACCTGAGTTACAGTGGTAATAGCCTCTTTCCAAAGCCATGTGATGTACCATGCTCAACGAATATGGTTCTTGCCATCTCCACTAGGCTTTTATTCTTCCTTTCGGCCACTCCATTTTGCTAGGGTATGTAGGGACTAATTTATTCATGCTTCACTCCATGCTTCTCCAGATAATCTTCAAATTCACCACATGTGTATTATGTCCCATTGTCTATCCTGAGCCTTTTAATTTTTCCCCTAACTAGTTTCAACCAGCCTCTTATAGCTCTTGAAATTATGAATTGCCTTTGATTTATGTTTCAAGAACATAATGCAAGCCATTCTTGTAAAATCATTAATGAAGGAGATGAAGTACCTATCACCCTTGGTTGATCTTTGTCTCATAGGCCCATAGATGTCCGAGTGGATAAGCTCCAATGGCTTCTTTGTTTGAATCTCCACATTTTTGTGGGAAGCATTTACCATCTTCCCTTTTTGACACGTGATGCAAATTACATCTCTCTCTTTTCTCAACTTGGGTATATTTCTCACAGCTTTATTTTTGGATAGCTTATTCAACCCCTTTTATCTGAGATGTCCTAATCTTCTATGCCACAATAAGTTATCATCTTTGGTGCTCATGTAGCATGTATTTATACTTCTAGAAACTTGGTATAAGTTTCCATGTGTTCTTTCACCTTTAGTAAGAACAACATCTTTTAGTCTTTTTACTGTACAACCACTCTTGTTGAAAGTAACTTCATGTCCATTATCACAAAATTGGCTAACATTGATGAGATTGTGTTTTAACTCTTAACATAAAGCACTTTCTTTGATTTCAGTTTTTTTGCACCAATTTCAACAACACTGATACCTTAAATCTTTAAGGCACCATCATTGTCAAATTTAACTGATCCTTCATCATATTTTGCTACTTCCTTCAACATCTTGGAGTCTCCTGTCATGTGTGAAGAGTAGCCATTATCCAAGATCCATGACTTTTCTTTCTTGGAAGCTTTTAAGGCTACTTCCACAACCATAGATGTTTCTCTTCCTCTTTTTCTTCTTTGGCCGAATGTGGGAACATGTGTAGGTGTTCTCCTTTACATTCCTTGACTGGGTAGCAATGGTTGGTATGTTCTCCTTTGCATTCTTTGACTAGGCAATAATGTCAAGTAATCCTCAGCAACATGTCCAATCCTTTCACATCTTCCACGGATCTCTCCCAACAAATTAAACATGTTTCTCAGTGGAATATGACTTCTTTCCATCTGAGATTACCTCCTTTCTTGATAGAGTCTCCCCTTAGACTCTTGCCTCACACTCCTCTTCATTATGGGCCAAATATTCCAACAAGCATTAGTCTTGTTCCTATACTTACCACAGCTTTAGTAAAATCCTTTGAACCTGGATTTACTTCTTTTACCAAGTCCATGTCTCTTTTCTTTAGCAACTAGTTTGGTAGCCTTCTCTCCATGTTTAACAGCTTGTCTCCTTTGGATGGGAGTCTCCACCACATCTTTCCTAACCCATTTTAACTTTTGGTCTTGCTTCTCCATCATGTCATTGTGCTTGCTTTCAAGCACAAACACAATTTTCTTCTTTTCTTCTACCTTTTCACTTGGCTTTTCAATGTAGCCAAGTCCCTTCTTCTCCATGGAATGAGGTCTTTGATTGCTTAGACATTCATCCAACCTTTTGGTAGCATCCCCCTTGATGGCATTTGCTAATGATGACTCTCCTTTCACTTCCAAGGCTTGCATAAAGCTTTCTTCATGCTTCTTTAGCTCGAACTCGGCCTTATGAAGCTTGGCTTGCAAAGTTAGCATCTTTTGCTCTTGTGAAATCACCTTAGCACCAAGGTCTTCATGTATCTTGCCTTGCTCTACTTCAAGTACACTCAACTCCTCAATTCTCTTCAAGTACTCCTTCTCTTTTGCTTACCAACGCATGCGGATAGTAGCAAACAAACACGATAGTGTGTACGGACAGTATTAACAGCGTGTGTGGACAGCAGCAGCAACGTGTACGGATAGCTTAGCAGAGTGTGCGGACAGCAGCGACAGCGCATAGGTAGCATTGACGATGGGTGAGATAACACTGACAACGAAGGAAGGAGAAGATCCATATTCTACTTTAGCAAACTGTACACGTTGAGTGATTGTTCTCAAGGAAAGGTTTTTCCATAAACTCTTGATAGATTTGTTGAAAAACAAGGTGGGATACCCTTGGAGTGATCGAGAGATCATTGTAAGTGGTTAAGAAGTAGTCCTTCCACAAGTGGCGAAGAAGTGATCTTTCCATAATATTAATGTATCCCTGGATAACAAGAATGGATTATGTGATTTAGCAGTAATCTTATTACACCATGGATGTAGCTCAAACATTGTGAGTGAACCACGTAAAAATTGTCGTGTGCTCTTGGGTGCTTACGCATTGTTTCTTATTCGTACGGTCGCGTTTAAATAAAGGAGAAAATTAAAAATTGGATCATTAGCTTTAAAGCCACAAAGGTTAAATTAAAATCGATTTGTAAAAAGAGGATATCTCACATTGATTCACCCCCCTTCTCAGTGTGAGACCCAAACTGGTCCTTATCACTTACTGCCTCACAGGTTCTCTCTTCCTGCTGCTAGTGCTACCTCATCTGTTGCCTGGGCAAGTTTCTTCCTCTGCTGTTGGTGCTGCCTACTTTAGCCTTGGCAGGTTCTCTTCCCCTGCTGCCAGTGCTACCTTACTTATTGATAGGGCATGTTTTCTCCTCTGCTACTAGACTTGCTGTCAGGCATGTTTTCTCCTTTGCTGCTGTAAGCTGCCGGACTTGCTATCGGGCACCTTTTCTCCTTTGTTGTGGCAAGCCGTCGGACCTGCTACAGGGCACATTTTCTCCTCTGCTATTGTAAGGTGCCGGACCTACTACTGGGCACGTTTTCTCCTCTGTTGTGGCAAGCTACCGGACCTGCTGCAATTACTGCCTGCACGTGTTACTATCCCTGCTATTACTACCTACACATTCTACTGTCGCTACCTGCATGGGCTGCTGTGCTACTTGCACGTTCTGCTGTAGCTTGTTGCTGCTCTTGCAATC
>CM038610.1:3802769-3845146 GCA_021533255.1 Ceriops tagal | reverse complement strand
GATTGCAAGCTGTAGCTAGTTTTATGGACTGCTGTTGGTATTGCATCTGTTGCAGATTGCTAAATGTGCTGCAATTGTTGGGATCACAGGATATAGATGGTATTGTGAACTGCTGTTAGTATTGCGCTTGCTGCAGATTGCTAGATGTACTACAATTGCTGGGATCCCTTACTGGATGTGCTGCAATTGCTAGGATCGCTTGTTGGACGCACTGTAATCACTGGGATCACCTACTAGTTGTTGTGGGCTACTGTTGGTATAACAAGTTGCTATTGGTTGTTGTAGGCTTCCACTGGTGTTACTTGCAAGCAACTAGTTTCTCCTCAGTTTGCTACTTGCCCTTACGGCTATTGCTTGCTGCCTTGTTGCTACAATCTCCCTCTTTGGTGGCTACTACACGTCCTTCTCTCCTTGGGTTGGTTGCTGTATGTTTTTCTCTCCTTGGTGTGGCTATTGCTCATCTTTTTTGCTAGTTTGGTGTGGCTGTTGGCTGCTGTACCTTATTCTCCCTTTGGTAGGGCTGCCTTTTTCTTACCTTGCTTGCTGGTTACTACACTCTCCCTTGGTGGCTGACTACTACACTCTCCTTGATGGTTGGTTGTTGTACTTTCCTTAGTGGCTGGCTGCGGTACTCTCCTTGGCTGGCTGCACCTCCCTTGGTGGCTACCTTATTTGCCTTTGGTCGGTCACTTTCTCATTTGGTGGCTACCTCTCTCTCTGTCTTTCACCCTCTCCTTGCCTTTAGGTTTGTCGTTCTCTCTCCTTTGGCCAGCTTTCTCAAAATTCTGCAGCACACACTTGTCTTGTAAAGTGCATGGAGTTATTTACAGAGCCTTGAGATTAGGGTTACACGATCATTAACAGTCATCATTGATTCCTAAAGGTTGCCCTACAATTAATGGTCAGATTTGATTCCTAAAATTTAGGGTCAATGGTCAAGGGTCAACGGTTAACCTTGACCGTCAATTTTAACTCATTGACTTTAGTTGACCTACCATTAATGGTTTTGACCAACGACTTCTATGTATCTCAACGACATTCAAAACATCAAATTAACATAAACAACAATGTGAGATACTGTTGACAATAAATCCAACATTAACTATCAAAGATGGGTTCAATAGTGCACAGCAGCCACAATAAAGAAAGAAGAAGGTAACAACCTGCCAAACCAAAAGGAGAAGGAACCAATTGTAATAAGTCCAACAAGTAATCCCAGTAATTACAGTATGTCCATAAGGCAATCTGAGCAATTGTATCACATCCAGTAGGCAATCTCAGTAATTGCAACAAGTCCAATAGGCAATCCTAGCAATTGCAACACGTCCAGAAGGCAATCCCAGCAATTGCAGCAAGTCCAAAAGGCAATCCCAACAATTGCAGTAAGTCTAGTAGGCAATTCTAGTAATTGCAGCATGTCCAGAAGGCAATCCCAACAATTAAAGCACGTCCAACAAGCAATTCCAGCAATTACAAGTCTAGCAGGTAATACCAGTAATTATAACACTAGTAAAAAGTCTAGTAAGCAATACCAGTAATTGCAGCACTAGTAGCAAGTCTAGTATGCTTTACTAGCAATTGTAGTGCTAGCAGCAAATCCAGCATGTACAGGTAGCCATAGTAGCATATGCAGGTAGCGACAACTGAAGGTGTGGGTAGCAATAACAGTACAAGTAGGTAGCCATAGCAGAAGGTGCAGGCAGCGACAACAGAAGGTGTAGGCAATGACAGCAGAAGGTGCAGGCAACTATAGTAGAATGTGTAGGCAGTAATAGCAACATGTGTAAGTAGTGATAACAGCAAGTGCAAGTAGCTACAGCAAAATATGCAGGCAACGATAGTAGAATGTGCAGGTAGCGATGGCAGTATGTGTAGGCAGCAATAACAGCACATGTAGGCACAATAGCAGAACGTGCAGGCAGCAATAGCAAAACATGCAGGTAGCAAAAGCAACACGTGCAAGTAGTGATGGTAGAACGTATAGGTAGCAATAGCAGCACGTGAAGGCAGTGATAGCAGAATGTGTAAGTAGAGATAGCAGCACGTGCAGGTAATGATAATTGAACATGTAGGTAACCATAGCAGCATGTGTAGGCAATGATAGCAAAACATACAGGCAACAATAGCAGAAAGTGCAAGCAGTGACACCAAAAAGTGTAGGCAACAATAGCAGCACGTGTAGGTAGCAAAAGCAAAATGTATAGGTAGCGATAACAGTACATGTAGGCAGTTATAATAGAATGTGTAGGTAGCAATAGTTGCATGTACAGGCAGTGATAGCAACAAGTGTAGGCAGCGACAACAGAATGTGCAGGCAGCGACAACAAAATATACAGGCAACAATAGCAAAATGTGCAAGCAGCGACAACAGAACGTGTAGGTAATAATAGCGAAAGGGTCGACAGTTTGTAGCAGCAGAGGAGAAAATGTGTCTTGACAACAAGTCTTGTAGCTTGTAACAGCAAAGGAGATAACCTACCAAGGTAACAGGTGCGACAGCACCAACAACAAAGGAAAGAGAAGATCCGCAATCTACCCGAATAGCTTATGCACATTTAGTGATTCTTCTCAAGAAAGTGTTAGTTACTAAACTCTTGATAAACTTGTTGAAAAAAGGTGGGATACCCTTGAAGTGATTGGGAGATCATTGTAAGTGGTTAAAGAGTAATCCTTCCACAAGTGGTTAAAGGGTGATCCTCCCACACCATAACTGTATTCCTTGATAACAAGAGTGGATTGTGTGATTTAGGAGCAATCTTATCACACTGTGGACATAGCTCACATATTATGCATGAACCATGTAAAAATTTTCATGTGTTCTTGGGTGCTTGCGTTTGATTAATATTTGTATGACCACTCTCATATAAAGAGAAAGATAAAAATTGGATCATCGACTTTAACAAGTCACAGAGGTTAATCCGAAAAGATTTGTAAAAAGTGAATATCTCACACTGATTCACCCCCCTCTTAATGTGACCTAAGAAGGTCCTCATCAAGTGGTATTAGAACCTGGTTCTTCTATTGATCTAATTTGCTTGCTGTGATCTGAAGTTGTTTGTTACTGTTATGAATTTTTATCTCTATTGCTGATTGATATCATGGATAGCATGAGTAGTGTTAACAGTAAGAGTATCCCTACTTTTGATGGACAAAATTATCAGTTATGGAAGAATAGAATGCTCTCATATCTAATGTCACTTGGTCTTAATATGTTTGAGTCTACTGTTAAGGGCTTCATCCCTGTTGGTGAATATAATGCTATGACACTTGTTGATATGAAGAATTTGGAGTGTGATGGAAAGGTAAGAAATGCCTTGTATACTTCCTTATCAAACAAAGAATTTACTAAAGGGATAAGGTGCAACACAACCAAGCAAATCTGAGACAAATTGAAACATTTATAAAGGAGACAAGGTTGAAAAGGAAGCCAAGCTACAAATTTGGAGGAACAAATCTAAAGACTTAAAGATACATAATGATGAATCTATGGATGCCTTCTTCATAATAGTCAACGAAATTATGTGCTCCATCAAAAGCTATGAAGAGGAGATCAACGATGCCACTGTGGTAAAGAAAATACTTAGAACCTTTTCGTAAGCTTACAATGCCAAAGTCTTTTTCATATAAGATAGAGATCTGGATAGGCTGCCCTTTAATGACTTACACAACATATTGATGGCTTATGAAATGAGAATAACCCCAATGAAGAAAGAAAAGAAGTCTAAGGTGGATAAGGAGTTGACCTTTAAGGCAACGAAGATATTAAAGATTAATGACCAAGAAGAAGAATCTAATAGCAGCTTTGAAGAAGAAGATGGTGATACTAAACTAGATAAAGTCATGGCATACATCACCAAGAACTTGAAGGAAGGAAAAGGGAAGTATAAGGGAAAATTACCCTTGAAGTGCTTTAGGTGTGGAGTAGTTGGGCACTTTGTTATAGATTGCCTAAAGAAAAGAGAAGCAAACAGTAAGGATGATGATGAGTTGCTCCCAAAGGGAAAAGGAAATTCTTCAGATCCAAAAGAAAGAATTTTCTAAGCAAGCTAGATAAAGAAGATTCTAAAGAAGAAATTAATAATGATTCCGATGATGAGGCTGTAAAGGATGTGCTGGTCACTCAAGTAGATGATGATCAAGAATCTTTAAGTGGTGGGGAATCAACAGAAAAGGAAAAGGATGAGTTGGTGTAGTAACTTGAGAATGAGTTGAGAGCTTGTTTGCACAAAAATAACAAGCTAGAAAAAAAGGTAAAACATTTCAAGAAGCTGTATGAAAATTTTGCTATTGATGAAACTAATCTCTAAGTGAAGGTAAAGGAGTTTGAGGCAAAAGAGAAGGAGTACTTGAAGAGAATTAAGGAGCTAATCATACTTGAGGTAGAGCAAGGCAAGATACACGAAGATTTTGGCGCTCAGGTGATTGCACAAAAGCAAGAGGTGCTAATTTTGCAAGCCAAGCTCCACAAGGCTAAGTCCAAACTGAGGAAGCATAAAGAAAACTTTATGTAGGTCATGGAAGTGAAAGGAGAGTCATCTTCAACAAATTTTATTAAGGAGGATACTACTAGAAAGTTAAATGAGTGTCTAAGCAATCAAAGACCTTATTCTATGGGGAAGAAAGGACTTAGCTATATTCAAAAGCCGAGTGAAAAGCTAAAAGAGAAGAAGAAAATTGTGCTTGTACTTGAAAGCAAGCACAATGATATGATGGAGAAGAGAGACTAACCCAGACTGAAATGGGTTAAGAAAGATGTGGTGAAGACTCCCATCTAAAGGAGACAAGTTGTCAAAGATAAAGAGGAGGTTGCTACAATAGTTGCTAAAGATAGGAGACATGAACTTGGTGAAAGAAGAAAATCTGGATTTGAAGGATTTTACCAAAGCTGTGGTAAGTATGGGTAAAATCCTAATGTGTGTTAAAGTAATGGGCCTATAATGAAGAGGAATGTGTGGCAAGAGTCTAAGGGGAAACTCTATCAAGAAAGGAGACAATCTTAGGTTAAAAGAAGTCATATTCCATTGAGAAATAGATTTGATTTGTTTGAAGAAATCTATGGAAGATGTGAAAGGACTGGACACACTGCTGAGGATTGCTGGACATTGCTGTCCAGTTAAAGAATGTAAAGGAGAACACCTACACATGCTCCTACATTTGGCCAAAGAAGAAGAAGAGGAAGAGAAATGTCTATAGTGGTGGAAATAGCCTTAAAAGTTTCCAAGAGAGAAAAACCATGGATCCTGGATAGTGGCTACTCTTTACATATGACAGAAGACTCCAAGATGTTTAAGGGAGTAACAAAATATAATGGAGGGTTAGTCAAATTTGGCAATGATAGTGCCTTAAAGATTCAAGGTATCGGTGCTGCTGAAATTAGTGCAAAAAAACTAAAATCAAAGAAAATGCTTTATGTTAAAGGGCTAAAACACAATCTCATCACTGTTAGCTAGCTTTGTGATGATGGACATGAAGTTACTTTCAACAAGAGTGGCTGTAAAGTGAAGAGATTAAGAGATGGTGTTGTTCTTACTAAGGGTGAAAGAATAAATGGAAACTTATATCAAATTTTCAGAAGCAAAAATGCATGCTACATGAGCATTAAAGATAAGAACTTATTGTAGCATAAAAGATTGGGACATGTTGGACAAAAAGACTTGAACAAGTTGTCCAAAAATAAAGCTATGAGAGATGTACCTAAGCTAAGAAGAAAGAGAAATGCAATTTGCAACACGTGTCAAGAAAGGAAGGTGGTGAATGCTCCCCACAAAAATATAAATATTCAAACAAAGAAGCTATTGGAGCTCATCCATTCAGATCTTTATGGTCCTTTGAGACAAAGATCAAAAAAGGGTGATAAGCACTTCATCTCCTTCATTAATGATTTTACAAGAATGGCTTGCATTATGTTCTCGAAACATAAATTAGAGGCTTTCAATAATTTCAAGAGCTACAGGAGGCTAGCTGAAAACCAGTTAGGGGGAAAAATTAAAAGGCTTAGGATAGACAATGGGTTAAAATACACATATAGTGAATTTGAAGAGTATTTGGAGAAGCATGGAGTAAAGCATGATTATGCTAGTCTCTATACACCCTAATAAAATGAAGGGGTCGAAAAAAAGAATAGAAGCCTAGTGGAGATGCAAGAACCATGTTGGTTAAGCATGGTACTTCATATGGCTACTGGAGAGGCTATCACCATTGCAACTCAGATTCAAAACAGATGCCTAATGAGACCACATACAGAGAAGACACCCTATAAGTTATGGTATGGAAAAAGGCCAAGTGTAAAACACTTTAAAGTGTTTGGAAACTCATACCTTATTAAAGTCAAAGGTGAGCATCTTGACAAATTTGATGAGAAGGCTAATGAGGCATATTCTTGGGCTATGTATCAAATGGAAGAGGCTTCAGATGTTATAACAAAAGTTTGCTGAAAATGGTGGATAACTTGGATGTTAAAGTGATTAAAGATGGTACTATAATGCAATCACAGCAAGAGGAAGCTGAAAATGCCATGTATGATAGCCAAAAAGAGTTTGAAAGTGATGAATCCGAGGCCATTCAGCATGAGGAAGACATTAATTCTCAAATTACAAGTGATCAGGAGATTAATCCTTCGAGTGATCAGGAAATCAATCCTTCAAGTGATCGAGAGATCAACTCTTCAAGTGATTGAGAGATCATTGTAAATGGTTGAGGAGTAATCCTTGCACAGTGGTTAAGGAGTGATCCTTCCATAACATTAGCTATATCCCTTGATAATACGAGTGCATCATGTGATTTAGGAGTGATCTTATTACACTATAGATGTAACTCACACATTATGGGTAAACCACGTAAAAACTTTTGTGTGTTCTCAAGTGCTTGTACTTGCTTTACATTCATATAGCTATTCTCGCATAAAAAAGCAAGATAAAATCGGATCATCGACTTTAACAGGTTACAGATGTTTAATTAGGAAACATTTGTAAAAAGTAAGCATCTCATATTGATTCACCTCCTCCCTCTTTTAGTATAAGACCTAAGAAGGTCCTTATCACAAGACAGTAACCCTTATATACATTGTATTGGGCCATCTAATGACCTAATTTTATTCAATTGAAGGGCAACAAGGAAGAAAATTTCAATAGCCCAAATTAAGGTTCACAACACCTTTTAGCTTGCCAAATTAATGAATTTTAGCACATCAATCCTTCAATCTTAAACATATCCAATATATCTCCAATCTCTAACAAGCCTGAGCCACAACTTATAGCAAGCCTAAGGGTTCTTCAAGCCTACTAGTAAGTGCAATACCTAGTCAAGAAAGGCTTATAAAATAAGTACACCATTTGTAATAGTGCTTAAAATACAATTTTAATAGTGAAAGATTTCATGGCTCTTTTTTTTAATGGGATTTAATTGCCTCATATAATACATTGTGTATTGACAGGCATGTTGCAACGAACTTAATGGTGGATGTAGAAATTAATGTAAATTGCTTGATCATTTTGCGTGAATGATTCTTTCCACCAAAATGAAAAGCCCTACTACTATGAAATTAGGTCAGTCTCTCAAAATTGAACCCATGAATGATTGTCTCTTAGTTTAATGGGCAATTGCTCCTTTATTCGATGGGCTTCAATGGATTTAGACTACACTTGACTTAACAACATCCATCTTGAAATAAAATCATTGGTTGATGTAAACATTTTAGTTAATTTCATTATTCGTTTGTTTGAATGACTTGTTAAAAGGAAAAAATAAGACTTATTAGATAAAAATGATGTGATGACCTCATCATGTAATGAGTCATTCTATCCAAGTAAGAAAAGTGAATTATGATAATTGACTCTTTGTTTGATGGAATTCAGTTGCATTAGACAACCTAAGTTGATTGACATGCATATCGTAATGAAATTAATGGTTGGTGTAGTAATAAATATTAATTTCTTAATTATTTTGTGTGAATGATTCATTACATTGAAATGAGAAGCCTTATTTATTGCCACTAAATTAGGTCAAGGTCTCAAATCTAAAGGAATGAACAGTTGTATTTCATAAAGAAAACTAATCAAGAGCAATAGCTCTGTTATTTAATAGACTTTAATAGATTTAGAATATCTAATGCTTAACAATGTGCATTTGTAATCATTAGTTGGTGTTAATATAGTTTCATGATTTCTATGTTTAAATGAGTCTTTGAAATAAAAGGTTAAGGCTTCTTAGCTAGAAATGAAGTGATAGCCTCCTTTTTCTTATAATGAATCATTCTATCCATGTAAAAAAAGTTAATTAAGATAAATGATTCATTTGTTTGATAGAATTCAATGGATTCATACTACCTAACATATTTTAGCATGCAAGTTACAATTAAATCAATGTGTGGTGTAGACATGAATGGTAAATGGAAGATCATTTTATGTAAATGATTCCTTACAACCAAAGAGATGCCTTATTGCCCAAAAAACAAGTGAAAGTTTCAAGTTTCATGCAATAAACAATTCTATCTAGGTAAAGAAAGACAATCAAGAGCAATAACCTTTTAACTTGATGGACTTAAAATGGATTCATACTACCTAAGGCATAGTAATGTACATCTCGTAATAAAATAAGGGATCAATGCAAACATTTAAATTAATCTTATAATTTCATTGCTTGAATGAGTTGATGGAACAAAAGGATCAACCTTATTAGCTAGAAATAAAATGATGGTTTCATCACTTAAACTTGAACTATTCTATCCTTTAAAGAAATGCTAATTAAGATAAATGACTCATTTTTTTTATGAAATTCAATTGACTCACAATACCTACATTACAATGAATGTGATTGTTGATATAAAGATGAATGTTAATTGCATAATCATTTTGTGTGATTGATTCCTTACAATAAAATAAAAAGCCTTATTACCATGAAAGTAGGTGATGTTCTTAAATTTGAAGTAATGAACCGTCTCTTGGTAAAGAAAGCTAATCAAGAGCAATAGCTTCTTTATTCAATGGATTTTAAGGGATTTAAATTAGCCAAGACTTAATAACATGAGTCTTAAAATAAAATCATTGGTTTATGTAGACATTTAAGATAGTTTTATGATTCATTTGTTTAAATGACTCCTAGAAAAAAGAAAATATAAGGCTTATCAACTAGAAATATAGTGATGACCTTATCTTAAATAAGAAATATGAAAAGATTATTTAACAATTATTAAGGTAAAAGAAGAAGAGATAACTTACAAACTTTAAGAAACTTTAAGCTTTCATTAAACAATGCTACTTGTCTACAATAGAGATATATTTTACAAAGGAAGAGAGGAAAGAAAGAACAAGATATTTGTTTTACATGAATTATTGATCGATTGATCAATGCCTTTTACGCTAAGTCTAAGGCTCTATTATACAAGTGAAAAGGTAATAACCAATAACTTGATAATGTAAGCTTTAACGTAACATTCCAACAATTGCATGTCAAAGCTTTTTTTTTTTTTTCTAAATTTACTTTATAAACACAACTTTAGTCGAAAGTGACTTCATTACAGCTTATATGGGTTATAGGAATCTTGTATAATATCATTTGATGCCTCAAATTCCTTTTTCCTATTGCTTTCTAGTTTGTCATTATCAACCTTTAATAAAGTTGTCATCATTTCTAACAACTTTTCTTTAAAGACTAAATATATTAAATCTTTAAGTAATTGTTTTGGGGTCTTTGGAGCCCTTGGTGCCAACTTCTGAGTGTTTACTCACAAGTCTATTACTCCTTTTGCTATGTCAACATTATCGTTGTAGAAGTCAAACTTTTCCCACAAACAAATATTTATTCTCTATATTATTCCTTTGACTACATTTTCAACATAAAATGCTAGGCAACTCTTTGGGCCATACTTGTAAACCAATAAGGCCTAGTCTAAACAAGTTGATCCCACCATATAATAAGAGATTTAGTTAAGTTAATGCCAACAAGTTTGTTGAGCCCATCTTTGATGGCTAATGTTGGATTTGTTGTTAACACCATCTCATATAGTTGTTTGTATTAATTTGATATTATGAATCTCGTTGAGCTGCAAAGAGGTCATTAGGCAAAACTGTTGATGGTAGGTTAACCCTAAAGTCGATGAGTCAATGTTGACTATTGATCCTAAATTTTAAGGGTCAAGGTTGATCGTTGATTGTTGACCATTGACCTTAAATTTTAGGAAGTCAATTTTGACTGTTAACCGTAAATTTTAAAAATCAAATCTAGTGGTTAATTGTAGGGCAATCCTTGGAAATCAATGCTGATCATTGATATGTGTGCAACCCTAATCTCAAAACTCTATAAATACCACCATGCATTTTTCAAGATGTGTGTGTGTGCTGTAGAATTTTGAGAGAGAACAGCAAAGAAAGGTTGAGTTGTAAAGAGAAAGGCAGCCACAAAAGGAGAAAGTGACCGGCTAAGGCAAAGGAGGCAACTGCCAAGGAAAGGAGCAGCTGACCAAGGGAGTTGCAATAGTAACTGGCCAAAAAAAAGGTGACAACAACCACTAAAAATGAGGCAACCATACCAAACTAGAGGAAAAGGCATGCAGCAGCCACACCAAACCAGAGAAGGCGTGTAGCAGCCACACCAAAGAAAGAAGAAGGCATGCAATAGCCACACTAAAAAGAGAAGAAGGCTTGCAGCAGCCACAATAAACCAAAGAAAAAGGTGTGCAGCAGCCACACCAAAGAAAGAAGAAGGCAACAATTGACCAAACCAAAGGGAGAAGAAGAAGGCAATAGTCGACCAAACCAAAAGGTGAAGGAGTTGTAGTAACCACCCAAAGAGAGGTACAACAGCTGGCAGCAATAGCAGCAATACCAACAAGTGTAGTAGCAAGCATAACCAATAGCAGTAATACCAGTAACTGCAGCAACAAGCATAACTAGTTGCAATAATTGTAGCAAGGGTAGGCAGCGAACAAAGGAAAAACCAGCAACTTGTAGCAGCATAATCTACAGTAGCATATCCAGTAGCTTACAGAAGCATAACGTGTAGTAGCACAAGCTATAGCAGCCCATCAAGTAGATTGCAACAAGCAGTAATAGCAGTAAGTGTAGGCACAACCAGTAAAGGTAGCAAGTGCAAGTATAACTAGCAAAGGTAGCAAGTGCAAGTACAATCAGCAACAGGTAGTAAGTGCAGGCACAACCAGCAAGTGTAGGCATGACTAATAGCAGGTCTAGTAGCTTGTTACAATAGGTAAGAAAACATACCTCGACAGCAAGTGTAGCAGCTTGCAACAGGAGGGGAGAAAATGTGCCCCAACAACAGGTCCCACAACTTGCAGCTGTAAGAAAGAAAATGTGCTTCGGTAACAAGTCCAACAGCTTGCAGCAACAAAGGAGAAAATGTGTCCCAACAGTAGGTTCAACAACTTGCAACAGTAAAGGAGAAAACGTGCCTCGACAGTAAGGCAGGTAGCATCAATAGCAGGGGAAAAGAACCTACTAAGGCAGCAGGTGAGGTAACCTACTAAGGTAGTAGGAGAGGCAACAAGGAAAGAGAACCTGCTAAGGCAACAAGTGAGACAGCACCAACAGCAGAGGAAAAGAACCTACCTTAGCAGCAGGGGAAGAGAACCTGCCAAAGCAGTAAGTGAGGCAACACTAACAGTAGGAAGAGAACCTACCAAGGTAGTAGGTGAGATAGCACCGGTAGCAGGGAAAAGAACCAGCCAAGGCAATAGGTGAGATAGCACTGGTAACGAGGAAGAGAACCTGCCAAGACAACAGGAGAGGTAGTGTCAGCAGCAGGTGGAGAGAACCTGCAACGGAGATAACTTTTGATGAGGACCTTCTTAGGTCTTATACTGAGAGGGGGAGGGGGTGAATCAGTGTAAGATGTTCACTTTTTATAAATCTTTTCGAATTTAACTTCTGTGACTTGTTAGAGCTAATGATCCAATTTTTATCTTTCTTCTTTATGTGAAAGCAACCTTATGGATATCAATCAAACACAAGCACCCAAGAACACACAACAATTTTTACATGGTTCACCAACAATATGTGAGCTGCATCCACGGTGTGATAGTATCACTCCTAAATCACACAATCCACTCTTGTTATCAAGGGATACAATTTGGTTGTGAAAGGATCACTCCTTAACTACTTATGATGATGTCCCAATCACTAGATGAGATGATCTCCTGATCACTCAACGAACTGATCTCCTAATCACTCTAAAGGTATCCCACCCTTTTTCACAAAATACATAAACAGTTCATGATAATGACTTCCCTAAGATAGATCACTCAATGTGTATAGGTTATTGTTGCAGAAAACAGATCTTGTCTTTCCTCACTCAATTGCTTGGCACTGCAATTGTAGTATTGCCTACTGCAAGTTATTGGATGTGTTATTGGTGTTGCAGGATGTGCTGCTAGTATTGTAAGATATGCTGCTAGTATAGCTCCTTGCCCTTGTTGCAATAGGTTCCTTCTCCTTACTGTAATTTGCTGATTTCCTTACTGCAATTACAAGTTTCCTTGGGTGGCTGCTGCAACTCTTTTTCTCTTTGGTTTAGCTGGTTACTACCTTATTTTGTCTTTGGTGTAGTTGTTGTACACCTTCTTCTCTAGTTTGGTGTGGTTACTATATGCCCTTTCCTTTGGTTTGGTGTGGTTGTTGTATGTTTTTCTCTCCTTGGTGTGGCTGCTACACGTTTTTCTCTCCTTGGTGTGGCTGTTGCACGTTTTCTCTCCTTAGTATGGCTGCTATATATTTTTCTCTCCTTGGTGTGACTGTTACACATCTTTCTCTCCTTGGTGTGGCCGTTGCATGTCTCCTCTCCTTGTTGTGGCTACTACATGTTTTTCTCTCCTTAGTGTGGCTACTGCATGTCTCCTTTGTTGGTTTAGTGTGGCTACCGGCTACTGCACCTTATTCTTCGATTGGTATGGCTACCTCTTTCTTTGGTGGCTGCTGTCACCCCTTGGCCAATTGTAGCTATCCTTGGTGCTGCACCTTCCTTGGCCGGTTGCACCTCTCCTTGGTGCTACACCTTTCTTGGCCAACTGCACCTCTCTTTGGCTGCAACTCTCTTAGACGACTGCTGCTACACCTTCCTTAGTGGCTGCCTCGTTTACCTTGGCTGGTCACTCTCTCATTTGATGGCTGCCTCTCTTTTTGCCGTTCACCCTCACTTTAACCAACTGCACACCCTTTGTCACTCAACCTCTCTTTGTCATTCTCTCTCAAAATTCTGTAGTCCACACACACATCTTGCAAGGTGTATAGGGTTATTTATAGAGCCTTAAGATTAGGGTTGCACACTCATCAATGACCTGCATCAATTCTTAAAGGTTGCCCTACAATCAACGACTATATTTGATTCCTAAAATTTAGGGTTAATGGTTAAGGGTCAATGACCAACTTTGACCCCTAAAATTTAGGGTCGACAATCAACATTGACTCGTCAACTTCAAGGTTAACATGCCATTAATGGTTTTGCCCAAGGACCTTTCTGCATCTTAACAACATTAAAAACATCAAATCAACATGAACAACTATGTAAGATACTGTTGACAACAAATCCAACATTAGCCATTAAAGATGGATTGAATAACTTGCAACAGAGAGAACCTACAGAAGATAAAACCTATGAAAGAGAGACAACAACGGTAGCGTAGAGAACCTACAAAGAAGAGATCAGTAAAGCTTGAGCAAAGACTGACAGTGAGGAAGCAGAAGATCTGTTTTTTGCAATAACAGCCTATACATATTGAATGATCTTTCTCAAGGAAGTCTTAGTCTAAACTTTTAACAAACTTTTTAAAAAAGGGTAGGAGACCCTTGGAGTGATCAGAAAATCAATTCTTTGAGCGATGGGGAGATTAACTCTTTTAATGATCGGGAGATCAAACCTTTGAGTGATTGGGAGAACAACTCGTTAATCAGGAGATCATTGTAAGTGGCTAAGGAGTGATCCTTCCACAAGTAGTTAAGGAGTGATCCTTCTACAATATTACTGTATCCCTTGATAACAAGAGTGGATTGTGAGATTTAAGAGTGATCCTATCACATCATGGATGTAGCTCACACATTGTGGGTGAACCACATAAAAATCTTTGTGTGTTCTCTAGTGCTTGCATTTGATTAATATTCGTACGGCTACTCTCACATAAAGAAGAAAGATAAAACATTGGATCATCGAATCTATTAAGTCACAGAGGTTAAGCCAAAAAGATTTGTAAAAAGTGAGTATCTTACACTGATTCCCCCTTTTCCCTCTTAGTGTGGACCTAAGAAGGTCCTCATCAAGTGGTATCAGAGCCAATTCCCTTTTTTAATCTAATTTGTTTGCTCTGATATGAGATTGTTGATTACTACTATGAATTTTTATCTCTACTACTGATTGATATCATGGATAGCATGAACAGTGTTAATAGCAAAAGCATTCCCACTTTTAATGGACAAAATTATCAGTTATAGAAGAATAGAATGCTCCCGTATCTAATGTCAATTAGGCTTGATGTGTTTGAGTCTACTATTGTGGTTTCATCCTTGTTGGTGAAGGTGATGTTATGATGCTTCCTGGTAAGAAGAATTTGGAGTGTGATGGAAATGCAAGAAATGCCTTATATGCCTCCTTATCAGACAAAGAATTCACCAAAGTGATGAGGTGTAATACAGCCAAACAAATTTGGAACAAATTGAAGAACATTTATGAAGGAGACAAGGTTGTGAAGGAAGCCAAGTTACAAATTTGAAGAAGCATATTTAAAGACATAAAGATGCAGAATGATGAGTTTGTGGATGCTTCTTCACAAGAGTCAATGAAATTATGTGCTCCATCAGAGAATATGAAGACGAGATCAACGATTTTACTGTGGTAAGGAAAATACTTAGAACCTTAGCAGAAGTTTACAATGCTAAGGTTTCTGCCATAGAAGATAGAGATTCAGACAAGTTGCCCTTAAATGATTTGCACAACATATTGGTAGCTTATGAAATGAGAATAGCCATAATAAAGAAAGAGAAGAAGTCTAAAGTGGAGAAGGAGCTGGCCTTTAAGGTAATGAAGAACTTAAAGATTAAAGACTAAGAAGAAGAAGCCAATAGCAACTCTAAAGAAGAAGATGGTGATACTAAACTGGACGAAGTCATGGCATACATCACCAAAAATATAAGAAAAGTAAAAGGGAAGTACAAGGGAAAATTACCCTTGAAGTGCTTTAGCTATGGAGATATAAGGCACTTTGCCATGGACTGTCCAAAGAGAATAGAAGTAGATAGTGATAATGATGATGAGCTAGCCCCATGGAGGAGAACAAAGAAATCTAGTTATTCTAAAGTTGGAAATTCAAGTGCCAAAAGGAAAAAACAATTTTTTAGATCCAAAAGAAGAAATTATTTGAGCAAGCTAGATGAAGAAGATTTTAGAAAAGAAGTTGATGATGATTCCGATGATGAAGTTGTAGGGAATATGATGGTTGCTAAAGTAAATGATGATCAAGAGTCTTTAAGTGATAAGGAATCAACCAAAGAGGAAGAGGATAAGTTACTGTAGCAACTTGAGAATGAATTGAAAGCTTGTTTGCACAAAAATAAGAAGCCATAAAAAGAGATAAAACATCTCAAAAAGCTATATAAAAGTTCTGTTGTTAATGAATCTTATCTACATGTGAAAGAAAAGGAGTTTGAAGTAAAAGAAAAGGAGTACTTAAAGAGAATTGAGGAGCTAATTGTACTTGAGGCAGAACAAAGCAAGATATACGAAGATCTTGGTACCAAGGTGATTGCATAAAAGCAAGAGGTGCTAATCTTGCAAGCCAAGCTCTACAAGGCTGAGTCCGAATTGATGAAGTATGAAGAAAGCTTTATGCAGGCCATAGAAGTAAGAGGAGAGTCATCTTCAACAAATGCCATCAAGAAGGATGCTACCAAAAAATTTGATGAGTGTCTAAGCAGACAAAGACCTCATTTCATGGGGATGAAAGGCCTTGGTTATATTAAAAAGTTGAGTGAGAAAGTAGCAGAGAAGAAGAAAATTATGTTTATGCCTAAAAGCAAGCACAATGACACGATGAAAAAGAGAAACCAACCCAAACTAAAATAGGTTAGGAAAGATGTGATAAAGACCCCTATCCAAAGGAGATAGGTTGTCAAAGATGGAGAGAAGGGTGCCATAATAGTTGCTAAAGAAAGGAAACATGAATTTGGTGAAAGAAGAAAACCTAGATTTGAAGGATTTTGCTAAAGTTATGGTAAGTATAGGTACAAGGCTAATATGTGCTGGAGTAATGAGCCAATAATGAAGAGAAATGTGAGGCAAGAGTTTAGGGGGAGACTCTATCAAGAAAAGAGACAGCCTCAAGTGAAAAGAAGCCATATTCCATTAAGAAACAGATTTGATTTGTTGGGAGAAATTTGTGGAAGATGCGAAAAGGCTATACACACTGCTAAGGATTGCTTGACATTGTTGCCTAGTCAAAGAGTGCAAAGGAGAACATTTACACATGCTCCTAAATTCGGCCAAAGTAGAAGAAGAGGAAGAGAAACGACTATGGTTGTGGAAGTAGCCTTAAAAGCTTCGAAGAAAGAAAAGCCATAGTTCTTGGACAGTGGTTGCTCTTCACACATGACAAGAGACTCCAAGGTATTGAAAGGAGTAGTAAAATATGATGGAGGGTCCAGTCACATTTGGCAATGATGGTGCCTTAAAGATTAAAGGTATTAGTATTGCTGAATTTGGTGCAGAAAAGCTAAAATCGAAGGAAGTGCTTCATGTTGAAAGGCTAAAACATAATCTTATCAATGTTAGCCAACTTTGTGATGATGAACATAAAGTTACTTGCAGTAAGAGTGGCTATACACTAAAAAGATTAAGTAATGGTGTTGTTCTTACTAAGGGAGAAAGAACAAATAGAAACTTATACCAAGTTTCTAGAAGCAAAAATAAATGTTACATAAGCACCAAAGATGAGAATTTGTTATAACATAGAAGATTGGGACATCTTGCACAAAAAAGGTTGAACTTATGTATCTAGCCATCCCTTAGAGGCTGAGGTATCCTCTAACCCCTTTCCCCTTCCCTCCTCTATTATTTTTTTGATTTGTTGTCAAAGGGGGAGATATTTTGCATAAATCCAAAGAGAGTATATATGTATTAAAAGGAAGAGTAGCTTGATTAATAAAAAGGAAGAAATTTTCAAGGGAGAGAAGTAGGAAAAATGGGGAGCTAAAGGTATAAGTACATGCTAAAAGGGATATGCATGTTTCAGAGGGAGCTGTGCTTATGCTTACCTGCTGAAAGTTGGATTTAATATGTTGCCAACAAATCCAAAAGGGGAGATTATTGAGCCCACCTTTGATGACTAATATTGGATTTGTTGTCAACACCATTGATGTGGACCTTTTTAGGTCTCACACTAAGAGGGAGGTGAATTAGTGTGAGATGCGCTTTTAACAAATTAATTCGGATTTAACCTCTGTGACTTGTTAGAGCCGATGATCCAATTTTTTATCTTTCTCCTTTATGTGAGTAGGATCATATGAATATAAATCAATGCGTAAGCACCCAAGCACACATGACAATTTTTACGTGGTTCACCCACAATATGTAAGTTACATCCACAGTGTGATAGGATCACTCCTAAATCACACAATCCACTCTTGTTACCAAGGGATACAACAATATTGTGGATGGATCACTCCTTAACCACTTGTGGAAGGACTACTCCTTAACCACTTACAACGATTTCTCGATCAAGGAGTTGATCTCCTAATCACTCCAAGGGTATCCCACCCTTATTTAGCAAGTTTATCAAAAGTTTATAGTAAAATCTTTCCTAGAGAACAACCACTCAATATGTATAGACTGCTAGTGCAAAATATGGATCTTTTCCTTCCTTTGCTGTTGGTGTTGTCTTACCCACTATAGGTGCTGTTTGCATATGCTGCTATTGTTGTCTACACACACTGGTGTTGTTGTCCTCACATGCTATAGCTATTTGCTTGCGCTGTTACTGCTGTCCGTGCATATTGCTGCTGCTGTTTCCATGCACTGTGGTTACTGTCTGCACATGCTACTCCTGTTTTCCGTGCGCGCTGCTATTGCTGTTCGTACGAGCTGCTACTACTATCCGTGCACACTATTGCTGTCTGCTTGCACCGCTGCTGCTATCTGTACACGTTGCTCCTGTTGTCCGCACATGCTACTCTCGTTGATTTAGTTGCTAGGCACAGTGCACTTACTGGTATAGCCTCCTGGACATGCTACTGCTATTAGGAAGCTTCCTGGATGTGCTGCTAGTGCAAGATTGCTAGTTTACTGATGCAGGGACCTCTTGCTAATGCCACCTCCTGGTTTGCTGGTGCAGAAACCTCCTAGTGGCTATTGGTGTTCCTAGTTTGTCTCCCTTGCTACAGGATTTGCAAGTGGCTACTTTGTTCCCAGATGCTGCTGCTACAACTGCTGGTGCAGGACACCTTATGCTGCTGTACCACCTCCTACCAGACTTGCTGCTTTGCTAGTGCAAGACACCTCTTGCTGTTACTGCCTTCTTGTTTGTTGGTGCAGGACACCTTCTGCTGCTAGTTCCCCCTTGTTTGTTGGTGCAAGATGCTGGTTTATTGGTTTAAGGGTAGTTGCTGCGACTTGGTGAGGGCATGGTGGCCAACTGCTTCAAGTTGCCTCTCTCTCCCTCTTAGGCGACTGCCTTGCTGCCTCTCCCTCCCTCTTGGCCACTAAGGAGAAAAGTAGCCAGTCGAGGGAGTTGCAACAACAACCAGCCAAAGAAAAGGTGATAGCAACCACCAAATAAGGAGGCAGCCATACCAAACTAGAGAAAAAGGTGTGCAACAGCCACACTAAAGAAAGAAAAAAGCAGCAGTCAGCCAAACCAATGGGAGAAGGAGTTGCAATAGCCATCCAAAGAAGAAGTTATAGCAACCACTCAAGGAGAGGTGCAGCAGCTGGCAGCAATACTAGTAAGTTACAACAGTAAGTATAACCAGCAATAGCAATTGCAACAAGGGTAGGCAGTAAATCAAGGAGAAACTAGCAGCCTGCAGTAGCATAATCTGTAGCAACACATCCAATAGATTACAACAGGTAATAATAGTAGCAAGTGTAGGCACAACTAGCAAAGGTAGCAAGTGCAGGCACAACTAGTAACAGGCAGTAAGTGTAGGCACAACCAGCAAGTGCAAGCACGACCGATAGCAGGTCTGGCAACTCGTAGTAGCAGGGAAGAAAATGTACCACAACAACAAATCTAGCAGCTTGCAGCAATAAGGGAGAAAATATGCCCCGATAGCAAGTCTAGCAACTCGTAGTTGTAGGGAAGAAAACGTGCCACAGTAGCAAGTTTAGCAGCAAATAACACCTTTATTTTTAGGATTAGGAGTTAAAGATATAGGTAAAGAAAAATTAAAACCTCCACCAGGTCCAAAAAGATACGTTTATTGGTAAAAATGAGTATTAATCATCCATTTATTGGTAAAAGTAAAACAATCCAAGAATTACAACCCAATGATATGATAGGTAACCAGTCATTAACATCTAAAATTTTTAGAGGATCAGGTTCTCAATCAAGTAGGACTTATCACATGCCCTCTAGCAGTATGGTAAGTGTAGTTATCCAAAAAAAAGCGTAAGAAATATTTTAGCAAATCTAGACAACCTAGAAAAATTGCTAGAGATAAACTAGGAAGAGTCAGACATGTTAAAAAACAAGTAGGAACCAAAAAATGTAAATGTTTTATATGTGAGATGAAAATCATTTAGCTAATAGATGTCTTAAAAAAACCAGATACCCAGATAAATCCATGTTATTTCAAGAATTAAAGGAAGAAATAGTTAGTGCTAGCAAAAGAGAAGGAAGCATTTACAATATAATCTCAAAATTAGAGAATGAAGGAATAAAATTAATTTACATGAATATAGAATGTTAGCATAATTGGATTCAAGAATCAAGAACACTTAGTACCTCTTGTTTCAATTGTAGATTTTATCTAGATATGGTACATAGGGCTTAATGTAGTATATGTGGTATAGAGATATGTATTATTTGTATAAAAAAAGTTATTTGACATAGAATTTCAAGTTAAACAAAAAAGTGTAAAGAAAGTCCCATTGGAATTAGAATGAATAGCAGAAAAGGTAGCAAGATATGATTTAGAAATTGAAAAATTAAGTTATTAGGTAGAACAGATTTAAAATACAATAGAACCTAATACATTAGGAAAACTTTCAAAAAGTAGTTTTATGGCAGAACAAATACCCTTAACTTGTAAGCCTACTAAAGGACACAATTTACTTATAGTAACGTGTAGGATTTGGTTTAATCAAGATAAGTTCATAGAAGTTATAGCCTTAATTGATACAGGTAGTACCAAAAGTATAATAAGTGAAAAATTAGCTCCAAAGGAGTTTAGAAGAAAACTTAGTTAACCAATAATCAGTCAGAGTTTTGATGGTAGAATTTTAGAATTATCAAAAGCAGTTTATGATGCTACTATCCAGTTTAAAGATTTCTTTAAAAAATTTTCAATCAAATATAGTTTACCTCAGACTAATATTAACAAGCACAAAAACAGATTTGTCACTTTTTGTTAGGTTTAAATTTCATTACCAGCCTTTCAGGATCAGATAAACTTAGTAAAAATTGTATAACCATTAACAAGAATACCTTTACATTTTCCACTAACACTTATATTCAAACATCAGAGTTAGCTCGAAATCATGGTGGATCCACTTCCCTTTGAGAATTTTTAGATTAGAAAATAGAAGGTAAACCAGACCAAGATTCAACCAAATTAGCAATAGAAGAATACTATAAATAGTTAGAAAAGGGTCCAGAAAAACCACTAGATAGAAAATATAAATAGTGGATTGGTAAGTTAGAAAAATTAGGATTCATAGGAGAAGATATCTTTAAAAACCAAGTTCAAACTAAGATAGGATTAAAGATAAAAAAATCCAAATATAGTCATTAGAACTCAGAATTTAGAATACCCACCAGAGGAACAGTTAGAATTTAAAAAACAAATCAAAGAAATGTTAGAATTAGGAACCATTAGAAGAAACGAATCACCACATAGATCAAGAGCCTACATAGTTAGCAATCATTCAGAAGAAAAATGAGGAAAAGCTAAGATAGTTTATAATTATAAAAGGTTAAATGACAATACAGAAGGTGATGCTTACACCATCCTAGATAAGGCTAGTCTTTTAAATCTCTTTCAAAATAAAAAGATTTTTAGTAAATTTGACTTAAAATTAGGATACAATCAGCTTAAGTTAGACGAATCAATTAAACCATGGACTGTATTTACATGCAGTGAAGGACATTTTGAATGGAATGTTCTATCATTTGGTCTTAAAGACGCACCAGCAGTCTTTCAATGTTTTATGGATAGTATATTTAAATAGTTAGATTTTTGTTTAGTTTACATAGATGACATTTTAATAGCATCCATGATCTTAAAGAACACACTCAGCATCTTAGTCAGGTATTTACTTTAATAGAAAAATTAGGAATAATAGTCAGCAAAAAGAAAATGGAGTTATTTAAAAGAAAATTTTCTTTTTTGTAGGAGTAATAATAGGACAAGGTTAGATAGAACTTCAGCTACATATAGCTAGTAAAGATTTAAAGTTTCCAAATAAATTAGAAGAGAAAAAACAGTTACAAGCTTTCTTAAGATTAGTTAATTATGCTAGATCTTTTATTCCTAACCTATTTAAATTAGTAAGACCTCTCTATAGCAAGTTAGGAAAATTAGGCTACAAATACTTTAATCAAGCAGATGTTAGGATAATTCTGAAAATAAAGAAACAGATTAGTCAGATAAAACCATTAGAATTACCCTTAGAATCAAACTATAAGATTGTAGAAGTTAATAATTCAAAATTAGGATGGGGAGCGATCCTCAAAGTAAAACCCAACAAATTTTCTTATAAAAATACAAAAAAAATTAGCTTAGTGTGCTTCAGGTAATTTTTCACTTAGAAATACATGGAGTTCATTAAATTTCGAGATACAAGGCATTATTCATGCTTTAGATAAATTTAGGTTATTTCTACATAAGCCATTTACTATGTGCACTGATTGCGATGCCATTGTTAAATTTATAACTAATGAGTATAGCAAAAAGCATAACAGTAGGCGATGGCTTCATTTTCACAACATCTTAGAAGGTAACAATTATCAAGTAAAGTTTAAACATATTAGTGAACTAGATAACAAGATAAAAGATTTATTATCTCGATTAGCTATCAATTAACGATTTGATCAGATCAGGGTGTTAACTAACTACCCTAAATTAGTTAATTTAGCTACATATCATGCATAGTAAAATCAACCAAAAAGCGAGTTTAAAGTAGATTTTAATTATTATATTTGTTTTTTAGTATTATGGCAGGATCATCCAGCAGTCAGCCGTGTCGTATGTCTATGGACATATTAGACTCCCCAAAGTCTCTCTTAAGTATGCTTTTAAGCCTTTACCTCATTTAACTATTTCACTTTACCTCCAATGCCTCCTAGATAACACTTAGACTACCCAACAACTAGATTAGAAAGTTAGATGTTTAAATGCCCTTAGCATCTACTTTGTTGAGAACCATGCACCACCAAAGGGCCAAGCCTTCCCACTATATGTTATAGTCCATGGACATCTCCTTGATATTTATCGTCATTAGGCTGTAGTAATCCCTCAGATTAAAAGTTTTGATAAGGCCTTATGGAAGGGATTCACATTATAATTTCTAAATTAATATTGGTATTACCATTAAGATCTTAATAAATCGACATTTCTTCTAGTGCTAAAGGCTTATTGTTTTGCTGAATTTCTAAGAGTTTACTAATGTTCCATGATTATCCTGCTAATTCTAAAAACCTAATGGTGGAAGGTTTGACTAAACTAATTCCTTTACTGGCTATTCCATCTATAATGTCTTTAATATCTAAATTATAGTTTATGCTTGAATTATTTGTGGCTTTTCCTAAAATTCCTTGAAACTATTCATAACCCTTGTCTGAATACCTATTGTTACTTGTCTAAATCTTTAGTTGACTTAATTATTTGAGGCGTACAATAAAACATGCCTATATTCTAATTCATATCTGCTTCAATACTAGTTATCATAGCTACCTAGTTTAACCATAATTTATCTAAAACCACTAAAAGAGTTTTTGTACCTATTCCTTGTCTAGTTAGTCCTTTAATTCCTATAACTATCATTCCTAAATGTAAAAACTTTTTACCTATTTGTCTAAGTTGTCTAAGAGTTTCTAAATGAATTAACTGTAAATTTAAACTGTTTATAGTTATGCTAACAACTTCTTCTCTAGATCTTCTAATTAATTGAGTTCCAAATCTAAGAGGTCCTGTTCCATAAAGTATTCTGGGATATAACAAATCTATTTGGTGGTTATTATAAAGTTTTAAATTTCTATCCACATCTATTAATTCTTCTAATTGAGTATTCCTATTTAATCCGGAACCTAATCCTCTAAAAATTTTGGATGCTAATGATTGGTTACCTATCTATCATTGGGTTGCGATTCTTGGACTGTTCTACTTCTACCAGTAAATGGATGATTGATACTCATTTTTACCAATAAACGTATCTTCTTGGACATAAAGGAGGTTCTAATTTTTCTTTACCTGTATCTCTAAGTCCTGATCTTGAAAATGAAGATGCTATATATTCGTTTACATCATTTTTAATTAAAGTTCTTAAACTACTTACTTGTCTTTCTAAATTATCTAACTTATCACACAACTTAACTAGTAAAATGGTCTAAATGTTATAAACCAGTTAACAGGCAAGAAGATGATAATGAATAGCTAAAAGTAGAAACCGCCTTTATGATCAAAGAATTACAATCATTTGACCCATAAGAAGATCAGGCAATTTACGAATTAGATACATTATTAGGATTAAAAGAACTTGAAGAAGTAGATAATAAAGAAGAAAAATTAGAAAAGTTATTACAGTTAGATCAATATCTCGAGCCTTAAGAGCAAAAAGATGAATTTTCAAAAGAAGAACTAGATATAATTAGTCAATTTGACATAGGATTAGAAACATGATTTTCATTAGTACAAAAAGAAAAATTTCCAGAAACAATAGAATAGGTAGTTAATAGAGAATTTTCTTTAACTAATCTTAGAACAGAAGTAGATGATATGTATTTAGATGCAATTATAATTAATTATTCTTTTAACTAGGCAAATGAAATAATTAGTTAGCAATTTAATACTAATTTAGTAGATGTAATAGTTGCAAGAGAGATTCTATTTTCAGATTTTTATAAAAATAAAAAGCAACCCTTAAAACTAGTTTGTATGGCAAATATAGGAGAATCATCAGGAAAAAGAGGTAGATATGATCTAGATTATTTAGAAATTCCCCATATAATGGTAGAAGGCCAAGGTAGACCAGAGTGGAAAAATCCATCAATTAGTTATCAAGATAAAGATAGAAATAGTATTAGAAGTTATGGAACAAGACAACCTATAGATGATATAAAATCAGGATATTTACTTAATATAGATACAAATCCATTAATGTGGCCATTAGAGTTAGACATATGGGAACATAATGCAACTAGATTATGGTATGATAAGGATTGAAGAGGTATGGATATGTTTTCATTTTTCAAAATCACATTAGGAGTAATAGTAGGATATGGTAGAGTTTTAAGAAATCAAATCCAGGAAGAATTAATGAAGTAAAAGCCATAGGAGAAAATCCTTATAACTTTAATAATCACATCAGAACAATCATTTTAGGTTTTGACCCAAGTAAAGAAAATACTGGTCTTTAGGATTACTAAACTATAACTAAAAAGAACATTGCTTTTATACCAATCTTTTTAGGACGACCTAAAGACTTAAGGAAATAAAATAAATCATTTCTTGCTACCTTTTCTGCTATTAATTCTAATTTTAATAGGACTTTCTTTACACTTTTCTATTTAACCTGAAATTCTATATCAAATAACTTTTTTATACAAATAATACATATCTCTATACTACATATACTACATTGAGCCTTATGTGGCATATTTGAATAAAATCTACAATTGAAACAAGGGGTACTAAGTGTTCTGATTCTTGAATCCAATTATGTTGACATTCTGTGTTCATGTAAATTAATTTTATTCCTCCATTCTCTGATTCTAAGATTATACTATAGATTCTTCCTTTGTTGTCATTAGCACTAACTATTTCTTCCTTTAATTCTTGAACTAACATGGATTTATCTGGGTATCTGGTTTTCTGAGGACATCTATTAGCTAAATGATTTTCATCTCCACATATAAAACATTTACATTTTCTGGTTCCAACCTGTTTTCAAACATGTCTGACTCTTCCTAGTTTATCTCTAGCAATTTTTCTAGATGAATTAACTGTAAATTTAAATTGTTTGTAGCTACACTAACAACTTCTTCTCTAAAGCTTCTAATTAATTGAGTTCCAAATCTACGAGGTCAATCGTCACTGGTTGAAGGTTGAATAAACATTTTATGAAGAGCTGGTTTTACTTTAAGATCACTCCCCATCATGATTTTGAACTATCTACTTCTACAATCTTATAATCTGATTCTAAGGGTCATTTTAATGGTTCTATCTGACTAATCTCCTCTTTTATTTTCTGAATTATCCTAACATCTTCTTGATTGAAGTATTTTTGGCTTGATTTTCCTAACTTGCTATAAAGAGGTCCTACATTCATCATACTTGTCTCATTTCTTTTCACTTGTTTGAGTTGTTTAAGCTAGTTAGCATATTTTATTTCCCTAAATCTTTGGGTGGTCTTAAAAAGATTGGTATCATAGCAGTGTTCTTTCTAGTTATAGTTTAATAATCATAGATTTTTCTCACATTTCTTATTTAGATTTAGAAATACCCACTAAATATCAATATCCAATTGTGTTGTTCCCACAGCCTTGTATGGGTTGTAATTGTTGTCTACTAAGTTTATGTGTGCAAGTAAATTGAAGCCACATGGAAGAGCAAAAAGGTAAAACCACACGGAAGGGTAAGAAAGTAAATTCACTGCGTAAGCCTTATTAGGGTTTCATGGAGTAGAGTATATAATGGTCTTGGAAGACAAAAAACAAAGGAGTCGGCAATATTGAGCATTTAGCAAAACCTAGATAACCGACCAACCAAAGAGAACACCAAACCCTACACAGAAGAACACTACCTGCAAAAGAAAAGAGTAGCCATAGTGAACAGTTTCGTCGGAATTGAACAGTGTATCCAACAGGGCAAAACCTAGAGAGAGAAACTGTCAAACACTTGGAAAAGAGAGAGAAAACGGTAGTCGTCGATGGGAAGGAGAGAGACGGTCGATGGCGGGCCTGAACGAAGAACAAAGGTGGATGACCGAAACAATTGAGCAGCCGTCGATGGGAAGGAGAAGAAAACATAGCCATCTACGGTCAGAAAATCGAGCAAAATCAGCAAATACGTTGATAGAGAAGCAGGCGGCCGAAAGGGGGCTGAAGTTGAACTAAGACGGCCGAAAGGCGGCTGAGGAAGGTGACGAGAGAGTGAAAAACCAGTCCATCGGAGTGAGAAACCCGACACGGCTGGACGGTCGAAGGTGGATGGACGACAAAGACCTATACGACCAGATCAGGAAAAGAGAGAAACCCGATGGCCAAATTGGAGCAGACCGGCAGGAAGAGAGAGAAACTTGATGGTGAATGGAAAAGTGAAATCCAGTAATAGAGAGAAATCTGGCAGGACGGTGAGAGAAATTCGACGGTAAGAGAGAGTAATCCGGCGAAAAGAGAGAGAAATCTGGCTGGACAGCAAGAGAGAGAAACGGACAGGTGAGCCATGAGACAGTGAGATCGTGGGGCAAAGAGACAGGTGAGACTGTAAAACGGTAAAAGTAGGAATTGTGTGAGACAACGTAGAGAAGGAATAGTAGTTAGGCAACGTAGACAACGTAGCTAAAGTATCAGCCAACCCATAACCTAACAAAGATCTAAACAAGAACATCCGTATTGTCTATTAGGCAAGGTGTCTGAAAGGTGACTTTGGGGACTATTGTGATTAGTAGTTAGCAATAGATCTACCTTAGTCGAGTTTGATAAAGAGTTCGCTTTTAAGAAGAGATTGAAGTTGTTCACTTACCTGTGAATTGTAAATTGTGGTGATATTGATTCACCCCCCCTCTCAGTATCACAAACTAGTAAATCCTAGGGAGAAGTTGGGAACTTCAATTGGTATCAAAGCACAGGTTCACCAGTTTAAAGCTTAACAGCTTCGTGTACTAGTTTGAAGGGATCTAGAAGTTTGATTTGTTTAGCATACTGAGAAATGGAAGCCGGTACCAGCACTAGCACCACTTACAGCAAGAAGGTTCCAATCTTCAACAGAACCAACTACCATATGTGGAGAGCAAGAATGCAAGTGGTATTTGCAACCATGGGCATGAATGTGGTGAAATGCGTACAGGAGGGTTTTGTGGCTCCGAAAGAAAGTAAAGACCCAACCTCAGAGGAGTTAAGGCAGTTTAAGATAAATGGGAAGGCCTCAAACGTCATCATTTCAGCATTGACAGATGCTGAGTATGCTAATGTTATGGACTGCAAATCTACCAAGGAGATATGGGACAAATTGCAGAAAATATATGAAGGTGATGGTAGAATGAAGGAGGCTAAGCTTCAAGTGTTCAAGGAGAGATATGAATCTCTCAAAATGTAGAAAAATGAGACAATCCAAGAGTTCTTCACCAAGGTTATTGATGCTGTAAACGACCTTAGAATTCATAGGAAGAACAAGAAGGTCTCATCAATTGTGAAGAAAATTTTGAGAATTTTGCCTGAGAGGTTTGCCTCAAAGGTAGCAACCATAGAGGAGAGTAGAGATCTCAATTCTATGTCTTTGCATGATCTCCAATGCAATCTTATTGCATATGAGATGAGGATAAAGTTAGCTAAAAGTTCTGTAACAACAAAGGTATCAAAAAAGGCAGTTTTCAAAGTTATGAAGAACTTGAAGATAAAAGAAGAGGAAGAATCATCCAGTGAGGATGATGATGATGAGGATGAGGAAGAAAGTGAAGGTGAAGTATTGACTTATTTCACAAGGAAATTCAAAAAGGGGTCTAAGAAGGAAAAAGGACAACTGGCCTTGAGATGTTATCGGTGTGGGCAGACTGGACACTTTGCTTTTCAGTGCAAAGTGAAACTTGATGATGAAGATGAGGATGGTGATGATGAGCCGAATTCAAAATGGAGAAGACCATCATTCAAATCAAAGAAGTCCAGCAAGAAGACTGCCAACCCATAGAGGAAGAAGAGAGCCTCATTCAAGAGTTATGTGAGTCAGACAAAAAAAGCTAATGAGGAGGAAGAAGAAGACTCATCAGATGAGCATGTCTTTATGGCATCAGCACAAGGTGGTAGCTCAACCTCTGAAGAGGAAGAGGAGGTTGATGAAGAAGAGCCAGATCTTGAAGCTGAGTTGGAAGTAGCTTCAAAGGAGATAATCAGAAGGGGCAGAACCATAAAAAGGTTGAAGGCTCATATAAAACAAGTTGAAGCAAAGTCTGAGGAAGCTGAAAGTCAAAAGGATGAAATAAGGATTGAACATATTGACTTGAAGAGAAGATTTGAAGAACAGATCAAAATATGTGAAGACCTTACAATAGAGCTTGGCTCAAGGACTTCAACAATTGAAGAAATGGAGATAAAATTGCTGAAACTTCAGCAACAACTCAAAAAGAGTGAGAAGAACTTGCAGAAGTTTGAAGTGGTAGGAGAAATAAGCTCTGCAAGAGAAAAGAAGAAGGAGACTTTACCACAGAAGTTGAAAGAGAAGGCTGTGACTCAGGTGAAGATAACTGAAGAAGAGAAGACAGTCATCAAAACAAAGCCAAGGCCAAAAAAGATGTATGTGGTTAAAGAGCAGCAGCCCATAGCTGCTATGTCTCAGAAAGAAAAGAAAGTCAACCAGCAGAGGGCTACGGTTGAACAGAAGAAGGAGAAGAAGGTAACTGAAATAAAAGTCACACAAGTAAAGAAGCTAGCTACTTTGCCTACCCATTAAGTGATGAACAGAAGAAGACAAGCTGTGATCAGACCCAAGAAGAGGCAATTTCAAGTTCATTGCCTTTATTGTGGAGTCTGGGGTCATAAGGCGAATAACTGCTGGTGGAGAAGGCCAGTATATGTCTCCAACTTGAGAAGATACGATGCTGCATATAGGGGGAGACAATACAAAATTTAGAGGAGAACACCTGTCATGAGTTCTTGCACATACTGTAAAAAGCAAGGACACACTGATGAGGAGTGTTGGTAGAAGCCCAAACCAATGGTTTCAAAGAATAAGTTTACTGTTTTGGCAGACTTGGAACAGTGTGAAAGGTGCAGGCAGGATGGCCATAATGCCAAGAGATACATGACACTTCTCCCTAAGCAAGAGAAGGCACTCAATGGCATAGTAAAAACAAGTGGTGCAGTCAAAACTGAGGAAAAGGAGAAAGCTATCTTCCAGCCAGTTCAAAAAAAGGAATATAAAGCAAAAAGGGAGATGGCTAATATAGTTGAAATTGCACTAAAGGTTAATTGCAAGGATAAGCAGTGGATCCTTGATAGTGGATGCACTTCGCACATGACGGGAGACAAGAGTAAATTATCAAAGCTAAACAAATCAAGAGAAGGCAGAGTCAAGTTTGGTAATGATGATTCACTTAACATCAGTGGTCTGGGGTCAGTGAATATTGGAAAAGGAAAGCTAAAAGATGTTCTACACTTTGAAGGACTCAGATATAATCTAGCATCTGTCAGCCAACTATGCAATGACGACCACAAAGTGATATTCACAAAAACAGGTTGCCAAGTAAAGAGTAAAGAAGGCAATACTGTTGCAGCCGGGAAGAGAACAGCTAGAAATTTGTATATGATTGATGAGGACAAGACAAACAGCTGTTTACTCACCAAAGAAGAAGAAAATCAACTCTGGCATAGGAGGCTGAGACACTTACCACAGAAGAACATGAGGAAGCTGACTACTACTCATGCAATCAAAGACATTCCCGACCTCAAGAGAGAGAGAGAGAGTATGTTTGCTCAGCATGCTCTAAAGGAAAACATGCCAAAAAGCAATACAAGACCAAAGAGTTCAATTCTGAAGCAGTGCTTGACATTGTGCATACTGATTTGTGTGGACCGATGAGGACAAAAGGGTTGAAAGGTGAGAGGTACTTCATTTTGTTTGTTGATGATTATTCGAGAAGGACCGGCCTCATGCACCTTAAACACAAGTCAGAAGTTTTGAATTGCTTCAAGAGATACAAAAGATTGGCTGAAAATGAGAGCGGAAGAAAGATCAAAGTATTGAGCTCAGATCAAGGCACTGAATTTACAAATAAAGCTTTTGAAGATTATCTTAAGAAGCATGGAATTCATCATCAAATGGCAGCAGCAAGAACACCTTAACAGAACGGGGTGGTAGAGAGGAAAAATAGAGCTGTGGTTGAAATGGTGAGGACTCTACTGTTGGAATCCAAGTTTCATACAAGATTTTGGATAGAAGCAACATTTACAGCTGTGCATCTACTAAACAGAGTATTACTAAGGCCCAATACTGATAAGACTCCATATGAGCTATGGAGTGGGAAGAAGGCAACAGCCAAGTATCTTAGAGTCTTTGGCAGCCTATGTTTTGTGAAGAATAAAGAGCAAAACTTGGGAAAATTCAATGCTAGGTCTGATGAAGGCATCTTTATGGGATACTCAGAAAAGACAAAAGGTTACAGAGTTTTCCTGCATAAGCTGAGAAAAGTGATCACTTCCAGTGATGTGAGAATAGATGAGAACTGGAAAACAATGCAAAATGGAGAAGCTGAGGACAAAGAAGAAGATGACTTTAATGTAGATGAAGAATCAGACCAACCTAAAGAAAAGGAACAAGAAGTAAGTTCAGACTCGGAGAAGAGTGAGTCTAAAGATGAAGAAAGAGATCCTCTTGCAACTAAGACGAGGCAAGGTAGAACGACAAAGAAAACATGGATCAGTGCTCATCAAGAAGATCAGATCATAGGTGATCCATCAATAGAAGTTACAACAAGAAGAAGAATTATGGGAGCTACTACTTTACTCTCACAAGTTGAACCTAAATCTGTTGAAGAGGCTATTCAAGACAAAGCCTGGGTCAAAGCTATCAATGAGGAGCTGGATCAAATCGAGAAGAATGATACATGGGAGCTAGTTCCAAGACCCATTAACAAAAATGTCATAGGAACGAAATGGGTGTTTAGGAATAAACACAATAAAGATGGCAAGGTGGTGAGGAACAAGGCCAGGCTGGTTTGCAAAGGCTACACGCAGATAGAAGGCGTAGATGTTGATGAAACTTTTGCACCAGTAGCAAGGTTAGAAACTATCAGAATGTTCCTAGCTTTGGCAGCACACAAGAGGTATAAAGTCTATCAGATGGATGTGAAATCCCCCTTCTTGAATGGGCTCCTGAAAGAAGAGGTGTATATTGAACAACCCGATGGAGTACAAATCAGTGAGGATAAGAATCACATGTGCAAGCTGAAGAAAGCCTTGTATGGTCTTAAGCAAGCCCCAAAAGCATGGTACAACAGGCTAGATGTGTACTTGAGAAGGTTGAACTTCAGAAAAGGAACGGTTGATAATAACCTATATGTATTCAACTCAGAGATAGGCCAGCTGATAACCATAGTATATGTGGATGACATCATCTTTGGAGGGGATTACTCTAAGTTATGTCAAGATTTTGCACAGAAGATGAGTGAGGAATTTGAGATGTCATTGATTGGTGAAATGACGTACTTTCTTGGATTACAGATAAAGCAGTGTGAAGAAGATATCTTTATTTCTCAGATGAAATATGCCAAAAAGATGCTGAAAATGTTTGGCATGGAGGATAGCAAACCTATCAGTACCCCTATGACAGTGGGCTGCATGTTAACAAAAGATCAGGAGGGAAGGAGTACAAACCTTACAGAATACAAGAAGATGATAGGGAGCCTTCTGTACCTTACAGCATCAAGGCCTGATCTTATGCAAGCTGTGTGCGCTGCCAGCAGGTTCCAAGCTGATCCTAAGGAATCTCATGTGTTGGTAGTGAAAAGAATCCTAAGGTACCTCAAAGGAACACTGGAAATGGGTTTATGGTATCCAGCCATGGATTCTGTTAAACTACAAGCATACACTGATACAGACTGGGTAGAAAGTATAGATGACAGAAAATCAACCAGTGGCTGCAGCTTCTACTTGGGTTCAAAGTGTGTTGCATGGTTAAGTAGAAAGCAGAACAGTGTTGCTTTGAGCACAGCTGAGGGGGAGTATATGGCTGCTTGTGCAGCATGTACACAGGTGATATGGATGCTAAGCCAATTGGTAGATTTAGGTGTTGAAGTGAAGTTACTAGTAAGTGTACTTTGTGATAATCAAAGTGCTATTGATCTCAGCAAGAATCCAATTCAACATTCGAGGAGCAAGCATTTTGACATCCGGTATCACTTCATCAAAGATCAAGTGGAACAGGGTACAATTCAGTTGGAGTATGTTGGCACTAAAGATCAAATTTCAGATATTCTAACTAAACCTCTGTCCACAGAGTTGTTTGAAAAGCACAAATTGAGTCTATTTGTGCAGATGCCTTCTCAAGCCTGAAGTTTAGGTGAATCCTCCATCTCTACTTTGCGAGTTTTTCAGATTTGTAATTGGTTGGCAAAAGGGGAGAGAAGCAACAGTGCAGGGGGAGCTGTTAAGAAAGGGGGAATGCATATTTAGGGGGAGTTGAAATTGCAATTGCTACATAATGTTCTTTGTTGTGAGTGTTGCCAACAATTACAAAGGGGGAGATTGTTGTTCCCACAACCTTGTATGGGTTGTAATTGTTGTCAACTAGGTTTACGTGTGCAAGTAAATTGAAGCCACGTGGAAGGGCAAAAAGGTAAAACCACACATAAGGACAAGAAAGTAAATTCACCGCGTAAGCCCTATTAGGGTTTCATGGAGTAGAGTATATAATGGTCTTGGAAGACAAAGAACAAAAGAGTCGGTAATATTGAGCATTCAGTAAAACCTAGATAACCGACCAACCAAAGAGAATACCAAACCCCACACAGAAGAACACCACTTGTAAAAGAAAAGAGTAACTGTAGTGAATAGTTTCGTCGAAATTGAACAGTGTATCCGGCAAAACCTAGAGAGAGAAACCATTAAACACTTGGAAGAGAGAGAGAAAATGGTGGCCGTCAACGGGAAGGAGAAAGACGGTCGACGACCGGGCTGAATGAAGAACAAAGGTGGATGGCTGAAACAATTGAGCAGCCGTCGATGGGAAGGAGAAGAAAACGCAGCCATCTACGGTCGAAAAATCGAGCAAAAACGGAAAATACGTTAAGAGAGAAGGAGGCGGCCGAAGGGGGGCTGAACGTTAAACGTAAGATGGTCGAAAGGCGGTTAAGGAAGGTGACGAGAGAGTGAAAAACCAGTCCATCGGAGTGAGAAACCCGACACGACTGGACGGCCGAAGGTGGGTGGACAGCAAAGACGTATGCAACTAGATCGGGAAGAGAGAGAAACCCGATGGTGAACAGAAAAGTGAAATCCAATAAGAGAGAGAAATCTAGCAGGACAGTGAGAGAAATTCGGTAAGAAGAGAGAGAAATTTGACTAGACAGCAAGAGAGAGAGAAACGGATAGGTGAGCCATGAGACAGTGAGATCGTGGGGCAAGGAGACAGGTGAAACTGTAAGATGGTGAAAGCAGGAATTGTTTGAGACAACGTAGAGAAGGAATTCGGGGAAGCATTGAACTCAACGTATTTCCAGACTTCTTCAAGAGAGGTTAGAGAGCGTTGCGGTGAACTTTTAAGCGGCAGTGGAGCAGCCTTTCAATTCAACAGAGGCAAGACAAAATAGAAGAAGGGTAGACACAGTAAGTTACACTCTTTGTATTGTACTTGCTTAGTAATTGCAATAGTGAAAGGAGCAAAGAATTAAAGACATCCATTGTAACCTGTATTCACAAGTATAGTGGATAGTCTCGATAGAGGGAGAGTCGCTACCACCGTGGATATACGTCACGTTGACGAAACCACGTAAATTTCGTGTGTCCTTAATTTGCTTTACGTTCTGTATTTTGAATTGAGTTGTGAATGCAGCTAAAGTATCAGTCACCCTATAACCTAACAAAGACCTAAACAAGAACATCCGTATTGTCTATTAGGCAAGATGTCTAAAAGGTGACTTTGGGGACTATTGTGATTAATAGGTAGCAATAGATCTACCTTAGTCGAGTTTGAGAAAGATTTTGCTTTTAAAAAGAGATTGAAGTTGTTCACTTACCTGTGAATTGCAAATTGTGGTGATACTGATTCACCCCCCCTCTCAGTATCACAAACTAGTAGAGCCTAGGGAGAAGTCGGGAACTTCAAATTAGGATAGATCAATATCAGTTTCTTTGTAGATTTCCCAAAAAGCATTCCTCTCATCACCTCTTACTTTTAGACAACATTCATCCTAGATCTTTAGAATTTCAGTTAAATAGCCTCATTGACCTTCAGATTTCTTTAGTCCTTTCTCTAGAATATAATATAGAACATCACATAGAATTATTTTCTAGAAATATTCAAAATTGCCAAAAAAACAAATCTTTATTTAGAAGAAAATTTTGCTAAATTTAGAAAAACACTAAAAAACCAAAATTTAGATTGTCTTAAACATCAATAAGATTTAATTTTAAAACAAATAGTTGCCCTTCAAAATCAGATTCCCTCTAAATTTAGTATTCAAACCTTAGAACAACACCTTTGAGAAGCCTAACCAAAATGCATAAAAATAGAAACCAAGGCCATATTAGAAAAAGTAGAAAGTAAAGTTCAGCAATTTGACAATTAGATTAGTGAAATCAAAGAACTTTTAATCCAAATAAAAGAAGTAATTGAAGGATAGTTTTAGAACAAAAAGAAATCAAGATTATATTAATGCTATTATAGAAGCCACTAGATATCATCAGGATCCAAAAGGTATAACTAGATATTTAGGAAAATCTTAATCAAATAAAATTTACCCAAAGATTTATAACATTCAAACTATTTTACTAGTTAAGTTGTGTGATAAGATGGATAATTTAGAAAGACAGGTAAGTAGTTTAAGAACTTTAATTAAAAATGACGTAGACGAACAGATAGCATCTTCATTTTCGGGATTAAGACTTAGAGATACAAGTAAAGAAAAATTAGAACCTCCTCCATCAACTAGAACTAGATGAAGCAAAACGGCAGTGAAGCAGCCTTTCAATTTAACAGAGGCAAGACAAGCTAGAAGAAGGGTAGACACAGTAAGTGACACTCTTTGTATTGTACTTGCTTAGTAATTGCAATAGTGAAAGGAGCAAAGGATTAAGACATCCATTGTAACTGGAATTCTCAAGTATAGTGGATAGTCTCGGTAAGGGAGAGTCCCGACCACCGTGGATGTACATCACGTTGACGGAACCACGTAAATCTCGTGTGTCCTTAATTTGCTTTATGTTCTGTGTTTTGAATTGAGTTGTGAACGTAGCTAAAGTATCAGCCAACCCATAACCTAACGAAGACCTAAACAAGAACATCCAAATTGTCTATTAAGCAAGGTGTTTGAAAGGTGACTTTGGGGACTATTGTGATTAGTAGGCAGCAATAGATCTACCTTGGTCGAGTCTGAGAAAGAGTTTGCTTTAAAGAAGAGGTTGAAGTTGTTCACTTACCTGCTAATTGCGAATTGTGGTGATACTGATTCACTCCCCCTCTCAGTATCACAAACTGGTAGATCTTAGGGAGAAGTCAGGAACTTCACTTTGGTAACTGGTTCCAAATAATATACAGAAATATGTTAGAAGAAATGGATTGTCATGTGATCATATGCTCATCAGTCCCTAGAATCAGCAATTGGAAAGTAAAACTAGCTCTTCATAAAATGTTTATTCAACCTTCAACCAATGGTGACTCCTATTATAAACACAGGTTATCCTTTTGCACACCAATAGAATTCTAATAGCTCCATGATCTAAAATTCTATCAAGAACTCATGTGATGGCCAGAACCATAAGTCCTATCAGCATTTTGGCAAATGCACTTTCTCTTAGCCAAATGCTATACCACTCAGATATGGGGACCAAGATTTATGTGTTTAATTTACCCCATATTGGAAATGAGCATCTTTTGACTAAAGATGACATCTTTAATGCTTGAATGTTTGTTGAGAATCATGGACAAGATATACCACTCAATGATTCAGATGATAGTGACTACTCAACAGATGACATGGAAATGGCAAACATCATCAATCAACAGGAAGGATAACTTTCTAGATCAGCACCCAGTAGCATTAGATAATTATTATACTTTTCATAATCACTCCTTGGTTATAAATTAGTAAGCTCTAGCACCATTGCCTTATCTGGGATGTTATAAGCATCATCTTCTGTATTGTCATTTAACCTTTTATAATTATAAACTATCCTAGCTTTTCCTCGTTTTTCTTTTGAATGACTCCTAGCTATGAAAGTTGTTGATCTATATAGTGATTCGCTTCTTCTAATGGTTCCTAATTCTAACATTTCTTTGATTTGTTTCTTAAATTCTAACTGTTCCTCTGGTAGGTATTCTAAATTTTGAGTACTAATGACTATATCTAAATTTTTGATCTTTAAACTAGCTTTTTGGCTGGTTCTACTATGCATGATATACAGCTAAATTAATTGATTTAAGGTGATTAGTTAACACCTTGAGCTGATCAAATCGTTAATTGATAGCTATACCAATCTTTTTAGGACAACCTAAAGATTTAGGGAAATAAAATATGCTAACTAGCTTAAACACCTCAAACGAGTGAAAAGAAATGAGATAGGTACGATGAATGAGCTAATTTTCTTACCATATGCAAGTTGATTGAGATATACTAACCAAAATCATGCATTAAGATTATCTAAACAATTTGTTGATTACATTATAATCTTGGCTTCTAGGGATATTATTCCGTTAATCAGTCTTAATTTGAGTAATAACCTTCACTTTCAACTCAGAAAAGCAGGACTTATCACATGCCTTAAAGGGAGCTTACTTGACTTTCAAGTTATATTTCCAAATATTAAATTGATAAATAGATTTTACGCCCTTAGCAAAGATTATAGAGCATTAAAGATATTTCCATGTCATCTACTAAGTAGTCACTATCATCTGAATCATTGAGTGGTCCATCTTATCTGTGATTCTCAATAAATGTTCAAGCATTAAAGATGTCATCTTCAATCAAAAGATGCTTATTTCTAATGTGGGGTAAATTAAAACGCATATATCTTGGTCCCCATATTTGAGTAGTATAGCATTTGACTAAGAGAATGTGAGTTTTCCAAAATGCTTATGGGACTTGTGGTTCTAGCCATTGCATGAGTTCTTGATAGAATTCTAGATCATAGAGTTGTTGGAATTCTATCGGTGTACAAAAGGATAACCTGTGCCTATAATAATAGTCATCATTGGTTAAAGGTTGAATAAACATTTAATGAAGAGCTGGTTTTACTTCCCAATTACTAATTCTAGGGACTAATGAGCAAATGATCACATGACAGTCCATTTCTTCCAACATATTTCCGTATATTATTTGGAACCGGTTACCAAATCCTACAAGGGCTTGCTCGGTATTGTTTCAATTTGTCTTGATATGAGCAATCATTCCATAATTGAGGAGATCTCTTACTTTTGCCAAGTCTTAAAACTAGTCTAAGTTCACAGAAGCTTTGACAAGTTCAAAATAAGTCTTTTTAAACCCATTTTGTCCATATTGCATAAGTCCTCGTTGTTAAAGAACTTAAAGTCCTTTGACTGGTAGAAATTATTTTTCCATTAAGAATTTCTAGAAGTGGATAAATTTCTCCACCATAAAATGTTCAAGTTTTTCTTTAATTATATTTTTAATCTAATCGGGAAAAGGGGAAAGAGTTTCTTAAGTTTTAAAAGTTATTGCATATTTAAATTCATTAAATGTTTTGTTTTTCTTAAGTTCTATAGAAGGTGGATGACAGAGATGGTGAGGTAGAAGAAATTTGGCTTTAGGTTTATTAGGCTTGGATGGAGAAGAAGGTTGGTCTTTTAAAAGCTTTAACTAATTTATCTAAAGATTAGCTAAAGATTCTTCTAAGTGGCAGATTTGAGCTTTTTGATCTTCTATGGTTTTCTGGTTGATTTTGTTGACTATTTTAAACTAAGCTATCTCTATTTGTTATTTTTGGATTATTTCTTAGAGGTTAAGAATTTCTAGTAAGGTTTGAATAACTCGATTAAAGGTAAGGCTGGGCCTAGTGCTTTGGCCAAATTTGGGCTGATTGGGTACTATTTTTGTTATCTTATCTGAGCCATGTTCAACAAAGTAGTTGGGGCCTATTTGGCTCTTGCAAAGTCTAAGGCTACACAGAAGTTAGTGAAAGCCATAGGAGAAAATCCTTATAACTTTACTAATCTTATCAGAACAATCATTTTAGGTTTTGACCCAAGTAGAGAAAACACCAGTCTCCAGGATGCATACATTAGAAACTTAGAACAGTTAAATTTGCATAATATTAAGTTTATAGATAAATTTTCACAAGATTTTAATTTTATGACCAGCAATGCAGGAAAATCAATGAATTAATAGTTAGCAAATAAGTATTTTAGTAAACTTCCAGGACAGTTAGGAATAGAAATCACTAAAAAATGGAAAGAAATAGCAAGCAATAGAACAGATTTAGGAATAGGACCTAGGAATGCAAGTTAGGAAAATTAAGCCAGAAATACTTCAATCAAGAAGATGTTAGGATAATTCAAAAAATAAAGAAAGAGATTAGTTAGATTATCTTAAACATTAGCAAGATTTAATTTTAGAACAAATAGTTGCCCTTCAAAATCAGATTCCCTCTAAATCTAGTATTCAGACCTTAGAACAACATCTTCTAAAAGCCCAACCAAAACCCATAGAAATAGAAATCAAAGCCATATTAGAAAGGTCCTATTCTATAAAGTACTCTGGGATTTGTCAAATCTATCTGGTGGTTAATATAAAGTTCTAAATTTCTATTTACATTTATTAATTCTTTTAATTAAGTATTCCTACTTGTTCGGGAACCTGATCCTTTAAAAATTCTGGATGCTAATGACTGGTTACCTATCCTATCATTGGGTTGCGATTCTTGGATTGTTCTACTTCTACTAGTACATGGATGATTAATACTCATTTTTACCAATAAACATATCTTTTTGGACCTAAAGGAGGTTCTAATTTTTCTTTATCTGTATCTTTAAGTCCTAATCCTAAAAATGAAGATGTTATTTGTTTACGTCATTTTTTATTAAAGTTCTTAAACAATTGTCTTATCTTATCACACAACTTAACTAGTAAAATGGTCTAAATGTTATAAATCTTTGGGTAAATTTTATTTGATTCATATTTTCCTAAGTATCTAGTTATACCTTCTGGATCCTGATGATATCTAGCAGCCTTTATAATAGCATTAATATAATCTTGATTTCCTTCTGTCATAAAACTATCCTTCAACTACTTCTTTCATCTGGACTAAAAGTTATTTGATTTCACTAATCTGATTATCAAATTGTTGAACTATACTTTCTACTTTTTCTAATATGGCTTTGGTTTCTGTTTCTATGCGTTTTGGTTGGGCTTCTAAAAGGTGTTGTTCTAAGGTTTGAATACTAGATTTAAAGGGAATTTGATTTTGAAGGGCAACTATTTTTTCTAAAATTAAATCTTATTGATGTTTAAGATAATCTAAATTTTGGTTTGTTAGTCTTTTTTTGAATTTAGCAAAATTTGTTTCTAAACAAAGATCTATTTTTTGGTGATTTTGAATATTTTTAGAAAATAATTCTATGCGATGTTCTATATTATATTCTAAAGAAGGCTTAAAGAAATCTAAAGATCAATAAGGCTTATAATTAAACTACTACTTGATTTATTGAAAAAAGTTGAATGCTTACAAGAGAACTAAAAGCTTAAAAAGGCACTTGAAGGATTTGAGAGAGTTTCTTAGTGATTGCTTCAAGAGAGGATGTCTTGAATGGTGCTAGATATCACGGAGTTAGGCTCGAATCGTGCTAACCCATGTAGCACTTAGACACCTTGTGAGAAAAGATGAACTAAGTAAGCCTTAGAGAGTTTGAGTGAATCAACTTAGAGTCGAGAGAGGCTAGGAAACTGAAGGCACGAGAGAGAACTTTGCAAAGGAGAGAACTTTCAATTCAATGGTGTGTCTTACAAATGAGAGGAGTAGGGTATTTATAGTAGTTCCACCTCTTTAATATGTGGCTACAATTGCTTGTTTCAGATTTCTATGGAACCCTCTAAATCAAGACTATTCTAGAATAGTTTAGATATTTATAAGAGAGAATTCTAGACACTTGTCACATAAGCATTCGTCCAGAATGTTCTAGCCAAGTCTTTGGGCAACAATCAAGCTAAGCGTCCAACGGGCCTAGTTTGGCAATGCTCTTGGGACAAGCCGAGACATCCTCCTTCACTTAATCTCGTGACGTCCTCGTCACGCCTTCATCCTTGTAATGTTGAATGTGTTCAGCAAATTGCCAAAGTAAATCTTCTCATTTCCAATTAACCTCATGGTCTGGTAGATGTTTCCACTTGACTGAGTACATGGTGTAGTTAGGAACTCCCTTTTTTTGTATCACCCTATCAACAAGGATGCATTCCACTTCTTTGTTGAATTCGGTGATGATAACAGTTGGAGCACACTTGGATTCCCCACGACTTGGATCTTTTGTGTCTTCATGAAAGGTCTTTAGAAGACTTACATGAAAGACCTTGTGAATTTTAAGCCTTGGGGGAAGTTAGACTTGGTAGGCATCTTTCCTTACTTGTTTGACTATAGGAAATGGCATTTCATATTTCCTCACCAAGCCTTTATGCAACTTTACCATCACCAAATCTCTCTCCACATATTCCTTTAGGCGTCGCTTGGCATCAGCCCACTTTTTCATTTGTTTGGCAGCTTTGTCAAGGCAGGCTCTTGTGATGTCTACCTCCTCGTGCCATTCCTTTACAAACTTGTAAGTAGCAGTGTTGTTTCCTGTGTAAGAAAAGGCAACAGCACTTGGGGTTAGAGGCTGTTGTCCCTTGACAATTTCAAAGGAACTTTTGCCAGCTGCTTCGCTCCTTTGGAGGTTATCGGAGAATTGGGCAACGTCAAACAACTTTGCCCAATCTCGCTAATAGGCACTAACATAGTGCCTTAAATATTGCTCCAACAAAGCATTGATGTGTTCAGTTTAGCCATTGCTTTGGGGATGGAAGCTAGTTAAGAAGTTCAAATTAGTCCCAAACAACTTTGAAGTTCCCGACTTCTCCCTAGGATCTACTAGTTTGTGATACTGAGAGGGGGGGTGAATCAGAATCACCACAATTCGCAATTTGCAGGTAAGTGAACAACTTCAATCTCTTCTTAAAAGCGAACTCTTTCTTAGACTCGATTAAGGTAGATCTATTGCTACCTACTAATCACAATAGTCCCCAAAGTCACCTTTCAAACACCTTGCCTAATAGATAATACGGATGTTCTTGTTTAGATCTTCGTTAGGTTATGGGTTGGCTGATACTTTAGCTGTGTTCACAACTCAATTCAAAGCACAGAACGTAAAGTAAATTAAGGACACGAGATTTACGTGGTTCTGTCAATGTGACGTACATCCACGGTGGTAGGAACTCTCCCTCTACTGAAACTATCCACTGTACTTGGGAATACAGGTTACAATGGATGTCTTTAATTATCTGCTCCTTTCACTATTGCAATTACTAAGCAAGTACAATACAAAGAGTGTCACTTACTATGTCTACCATTCTTCTAGCTTGTCTTGCCTCTGTTGAATTGAAAGGCTGCTGCACTGCCGCTTAGAAGTTCACCACAACGCTCTCTAACCTCTCTTGAAGAAGTTTGGAAATACGTTGAGGTCAATGCTTCGTTGAATTCCTTCTCTACGTTGTATCACACAATTCCTGCTTTCACCGTCTTACGGTCTCACACAATTCAATGCTCCTTGTCTCACAGCTTTATTGTTTTACGGCTCGCCTGTCCGTTTCTCTCTCTCTTGCTGTCCAGCCGGATTTCTCTCTCTTCTTGCCAGATTTCTCTCTCTTACCGCCTGATTCCTCTCTCTTCGCCGGATTTCTCTCTCTTCACCGGATTTCACTTTTTCATTCACCCACTTAGTTGGATTTCCTCCCTTTTCTGCCGGTGGTTTACTTTTCTTTGTCCTGCCGTCTAGCCTTCTTCGCCCGTTCCCGGTTTTCTCTCCCGTCAACCGGTTTCTCTGTTTTTCTGACAGTCTGTTTCTCACTCTTCCAACGTCTAACCGTCGGATCTCTCTCACCCA
>CM038610.1:3788016-3802669 GCA_021533255.1 Ceriops tagal | reverse complement strand
TCCCGATCTGGTCTCGTCTCGTTCCAGTTCAGATCTAGTTTCCCTCACGATTCACCTTCCTCAGCTGCCATTCGGCTATCTTACGTTCAACATTCAGCCCCCATTCAACCGCCTCCTTCTCTCTCAACGTATTTGCCTTTTTGCTCGATTTTCTGACCATCGATGGCTGCGCTTTCTTCTCCTTCCCGTCGACGGCTGCTTAATTGTTTCGGCCGTCCACCTTAGTTCTTCGTTCAACCCGGCCGTCGACCGTCTCTCTCCTTCTTTCTCTCTCTCGACGCTACTGTTCACGACAGCTACTATTCATGACAGCTACTGTTCACTCGATTCGTCCGTCAGCTACACTATTTACTCTCTTCGTCCTTGCCGGTAGTGTTCTTCCGTGTAGGGTTTGGTGTTCTCTTTAGTTGGTCGGTTGTCTAGGTTTTTCTAAATGCTCAATATTGCCGACTCCCTGTTCTTTGTCTTCCAAGACCATTATATACTCTACTTCATGAAACCCTAATAGGGCTTACGTGGTGAATTTACTTTCTTACCCGTCCGTGTGGTTTTACCTTTTTGCCCTTCCATGTGAATTTACCTTCTTACCCTTCCATGCGGCTTTACTTTCTTGCACACTTAAATCTAGTTGACAACAATTACAACCCATACAAGGCTGTGGGTACAACAATCTCCCCCTTTGTAATTGTTGGCAACACTCATAACAAAGCCACTATGCAGCAGTTTCAACTCCCCCTAAATATGCACTCCCCCTTTCTTAATAGCTCCCCTTGCACTGTTGCTTCTTTCCCCCTTTGCCAACCAATTACAAATCTGAAAAACTGGCAAAGTAGAGATGGAGGATTCACCTGATTTTCAGGCTTGAGGAGGCATTCACACAGAAAGACTCATTCTGTGCTTTTCAAACAGCTCTGTGGACAGAGATTTAGTTAGATCTTGTGTAGCCTCTTCAACAGATTTAGGTTCAACTTGTGAGAGTAAAGTAGTAGCTCCCACAATTCTTCTTCTTATTGTAACTCCTACTGATGGGTCACTTATGATCTAATTTTATTGATGAGCACTGGTCCACGTTTTCTTTGGCTTTCATTCTTGCACAGTCTTAGTTGCAAGAAGATCTCTTTCTTCATCAATCACATATAAATTTTCAGCTGTTCTCTTCCCGGCTGCAACAGTATTGCCTTCTTTACTCTTTACCTAGCAACCTATTTTTGTGAATATTACTTTATGGTCTTCATTGCATAGTTTGCTGACCGATGCTAGATTATATCTGAGTCCTTCAACGTGCAGAACATCTTTCAGCTTTCCTCTTCCAATATTTACTGACCCCTGACCATTGATGTTGAGTGAATCATCATTGCCAAACTTGACTCTGCCTTCTCTTGACTTGTTTAACTTTGACAATTTACTCTTGTCTCCCGTCATGTGTGAAGTGCATCCATTGTCAAGGATCCATTGCTTATCCTTGTAGTTAGCTTTAAGTGCAATTTTAGCTATATTAGCCACCTCCCTTTTAACTTTATATTCCTTCTTTTGAACTGGTTGGAAGATAGCTTTCTCCTTTTTCTCAGCTTTGATTGCACCGCTTGTTTTCACTGTGCCATTGAGTGCCTTCTCTTGTTCAAGGAGAAGCGTCATGCATCTCTTGGCATTATGGTCATCCTACCCGCACCTTTCACACTGTTTTAAGTCTGCCAATACAGCAAACTTATTCTTTGAAACTACTGGTTTGGGCTTCCACCAACACTCCTTGTCAGTGTGTCCTTGCTTTTTATAGCATGTACAAGAACTCACGACAGGTGTTCTCCTCTGAATTTTGTATTGTCTCCCCTTGTATGTAGCATCATATCTTCTCAAGTTGGAGACATATACTAGCCTTCTCCACCAGCAATTACTTGCCTTATGACCCCAAACTCCACAATAAAGGAAATGACCTTGAAACTGCCTCTTCTTGGGTCTGATCACAGCTTGTCTTCTTTTATTCATTACTAGCTGTGTATGCAAAGTAGCTAGCTTCTTTGCTTGTGTGACTTTCATTTCAACCACCTTCTTCTCCTTCTTCTATTCAGCTGTAGCCCTCTACTAGTTGACTTTCTTTTCTTCCTTCTTGTTTGCCACCCTAGGTTGCTTCTTCAGATCTTCTCTATACTCAGCTATCTTCTTCTGAGTCACAACCTTCTCTTTCAACTTCTGTGGCACATTCTTATTTTCTTTAGCCAATGCAGCCTCAGATTGTTGCACTTTCTCTACATTCTTGTCTCCTTCTATAGAACTTGTTTCTCTTATCATTTTAAGCTTCTGCAAGTTCTCTTTTCTACTTTTGAGTTGTTGTTGAAGTCTCAGCAACTTTTTCTCCATTTCTTCAATTTTTGAAGCCCTTGAGCCAAGCTCTACTGTAAGGTCTTCACATATTTTGATCTGTTCTTCAAATCTTCTCTTCAAGTCAATATGTTCAGCCCTTATTTCATCCCTTTGACTTTTAGCTTCCCTAGACTTTGCTTCAACTTGTTTTATATAGGCCTCCAACTTTCTTATGGTTCTGCCCCTTTTGATTATCTCCTTTGAAGCTGCTTGCAGCTTAGCTTCAAGATCTGGCTCTTCTTCATCAACCTCCTTTTCCTCTTCAAAGGTTGAACTACCACCTTTAGCTGATGCCATAAAGGCATGTTCATCTAATGATTCTTCATCTTCCTCCACATCAGCTTCCTTTATTTGACTCACATAACTCTTAAATGAGCCTCTCTTCTTCTTCTGTGGGTTGGTAGTCTTCTTGCTGGACTTCTTTGATTTAAATGATGGTCTTCTCCATTTTGAATTCTGCTCATCATCACCATCCTCATCTTCATCATCAAGTTTCACATTGCACTGAGAAGCAAAGTGTCCAGTCTGCCCACAACGATAACATTTCAAGGCCAGTTGTCCTTTTCCCTTCTTAAACCCCTTTTTGAATTTCCTTGTGAAGTAATCCAATATTTCACCTTCACTTTCTTCCTCCTCCTCCTCATCATCATCATCATCCTTACTGGATGATTCTTTCTCTTCTTTTATCTTCAAGTGCTTCATAGCTTTGAAAGCTACCTCCTTTGATACATTCGTTGTTGCAAAGTTTTTAGCTGACTTTATCCTCATCTCATATGCAATAAGATTGCACTGGAGATCATGCAGAGACATAGAATTGAGATCTCTACTCTCCTTTATGGCTGCTACCTTTGAGGCAAAGCCCTCAAGTAGAATTCTCATAATTTTCTTCACAATCAATGAGTCCTTCTTGTTCTTCCTATGACTTCTAAGATCGTTTACAGCATCAATAACCCTGGTGAGGAACTCTTGGACTGTCTCATTCTTCTGCATTATGAGAGATTCATATCTCTCCTTGAACACTTGAAGCTTAGCCTCCTTCATTCTACCATCACCTTTATAGACCTTCTGCAATCTGTCCCATATCTCCTTAATAGATTTGCAGTCCATAACTTTAGCATACTCAGCATCTGTCAATGCCGAAATGATGACGTTTGAGGCCTTCCCATTTATCTCAAACTGCCTTAACTCCTTTAGGGTTGGGTCTTTACCTTCTTTGGGAGCCACAAAACCCTCCTGTACACTTTTCACCATGTTCATGCCCATGGTTGCAAATACCACTTGCATTCTTGCTCTCCATATATGGTAGTTAGTTCCGCTGAAGATTGGAACCTTCTTGCTGTAAGTGGTACTAGTGCTGGTACCGGCTTCCATTTCTTGGTATGATGAACAAGTCAAATTTCTAGATCCCTTTAAACTAGTACACCAAGCTGTTAAGCTTCAAACAGGTGAACCTATGCTTTGATACCAATTGAAGTTCCTGACTTCTCCCTAGGATCTACTAGTTTGTGATACTGATAGTGAGGGTGAATCAGTATCACCACAATTCGCAATTTGCAGGTAAGTGAACAACTTCAATCTCTTCTTAAAAGCAAACTCTTTCTCGGACATGACTAAGGTAGATTTATTGGTACCTACTAATCACAATAGTCCCCAAAGTCACCTTTCAGACACCTTGCCTAATAAATAATACGGATGTTCTTGTTTAGGTCTTCGTTAGGTTATGGGTTGGCTGATACTTTAGCTGCGTTCACAACTCAATTCAAAGCACAAAACGTAAAGCAAATTAAGGACACACGAGATTTACGTGGTTCTGTCAACGTGATGTACATCCACGGTGGTAGGGACTCTCCCTCTACCGAGACTATCCACTATACTTAGGAATACAGGTTACAATGGATGTTTTTAATTCTCTACTCCTTTCACTATTGCAATTGCTAAGAAAGTACAATACAAAGAGTGTCACTTACTGCGTCTACCCTTCTTCTAGCTTGTCTTGCCTCTGTTGAATTGAAAGGCTGCTCCACTGCCGCTTAGAAGTTCACCACAACGCTCTCTAACCTCTCTTGAAGAATTCTAGAAATACGTTGAGTTCAATGCTTCGTTGAATTCCTTCTCTACGTTGTATCACACAATTCTTGCTTTTATCGTCTTGCGGTCTCACCCGTCTCCTTGTCTCACGGCTTTACTGTTTTACGGCTCACCTGTCTGTTTCTCTCTCTTTTGCTGTCCAGCCGGATTTCTCTCTCTTCTCGCCGAATTTCTCTCTCTTCATCGGATTTCACTTTTTCGTTCACCCACTTGGCCGGATTTCCTCCCTTTTCTGCCGATGGTCTACTTTTCTTTGTCCTGCCATCCAGCCTTCTTTGCCCGTTCCCGGTTTTCTCTCCCGTTGACCGGTTTCTCTATTTTTCCGACCATCTGTTTCTCTCTCTTCCAACGTCTAGCCACCGAATCTTTCTCACCTGTTCCCGATCTGGTCTCGTCTCGTTCCAGTTCGGATCTGGTCTCCCTCACGACTCACCTTCCTCAGCTGTCATTCGGCCGTCTTACGTTCAACATTCAGCCCCCCTTCAGCCACCTCCTTCTCTCTTAACGTATTTTCCTTTTTGCTCGATTTTTCGACCGTCGATGGCTGCGTTTTCTTCTCCTTCCCATCGACGGTTGCTCAATTGTTTTGGCCGTCCACCTTTGTTCTTCGTTCAGCCCAGCCGTCAACCGTCTCTCTCCTTCTTTCTCTCTCTCAACGCTACTATTCACGACAACTACTGTTCACGACGGCTACTATTCACTCGATTTGTCCGTCAGCTACACTATTTACTCTCTTCGTCTTTGCCGGTAGTGTTCTTCCGTGTAGGGTTTGGTGTTCTCTTTAATTGGTTGGTTGTCTAGGTTTTTCTGAATGCTTAATATTGCCGACTCCCTGTTCTTTGTCTTCCAAGACCATTATTTACTCTACTCCATGAAATCCTAATAGGGCTTATGCGGTGAATTTACTTTCTTACCCTTCCGTGTGGTTTTACCTTTTTGCCCTTCCATGTGGATTTACCTTCTTACCCTTCCATGTGGCTTTACTTTCTTGCACACTTAAATCTAGTTGACAACAATTACAACCCATACAAGGCTGTGGGAACAACAAACTTGAACAACTCATGCCAGAACTTACCTGTGAAGCGGGGATCTCTATCGCTTATTTTGCTTCTAGGTACTCCCCATAACTTCACCACATTCTTAGGCAAACTATTTCATCGACTTTGCAGTCAGCAGGGGCTGGAATAAAGGTGGCATACTTGCTGAATCGATTAATAATCACCATAATCCTTCCAAACCCATTAGACTTGGGTTAGGCCACGATGAAGTCCATTTAGACACTTTCCCAAGGTCTTTCGGCAATTGGTAGTGGCTTAAGTAGATCGGCTAGACGTTGTTGTTCCACCTTGTCTTGTTGACAAATGAGACAAGTCTACATATAAGCCTCGACATCATCCTACATTTACGGCCAATAATAGCTTTGTTGAATGAGGGCAAGGGTTCATGCCATACCTAGGTGACCAGCCCATAGGAAATCATGGCACTCCTTGAGAATGTCTCTCTGTAGATTTTCCCACTTAGGCACAAAGACTAAATTGCTAACCGCCATGAGAATCCCATCGTTTAGCCAAAATCATCGAGTCTTTCCTTCACTAGCCATCCTTAATAGATTCTTGGCCAAGTTGTCTTGCAATGTGTCTTCCTTGATTTGTTCAAGGAAGTCACTCTTTAGGGTGCTAACGGATAGTGCTATGAGTTCTGCCTTTCGACTTAACGCATCAATAACAACATTAGCCTTGCTTGGCTTATATTGAAGCTTATAATCAAATTCGACCAAGAAATCTTGCCAACGAGCTTGTTTGGGGCTAAGCTTCTTCTGTGATTAGAAGTAGCTTATGGCAACATTATTAGTCATGATCACAAACTGACTTCCAAGCAAGTAATGCCTCCATATGCGTAGGCAATAGATGATAGCAGTCATCTGCTTGTCTTAGATGGTGTACTGCCTCTTTGTATCATTTAGTTTACAGCTTTTATAGGCAATGGGATGCCCATCTTGCATCAAGACTCCCCCAATGGCAAAGTCAGATGCATCTGTGTGAACTTCAAAAGCCTTTTGATAGTTGGGCAACACCATGATAGGTTCTTTAGAGATTGAATGTTTCTTCGACCAATGCCATGTGATGTTCTTCTTGAGTAGATTCATTAATGGTGTGGATATAGCAAAATATCCCTTGATAAACCGTTGATAGTAGTTAACCAATCCCAGGAATGATCGCAATTCGGGGACCTTCGTTGGAGGCTCCCATTCTTGAATGGCATGGACCTTTGCTCGATCCATCATAAGTTTCCATCCTTGATCTTATGACCAAGGAAATCCACCTCTTGCTTCACAAAATAGCACTTCTCCTTTTTGACATACAGCTTATTTTCGTGGAGAACTTGAAAAACTTGTTTAAGATGATCTTGGTGCTCCTTGAGAGTGTTACTATAGATCACTATGTCATCCAAGTAAACTACCACAAATTTGTCAAGGAAGGGATGAAGTACCTTGTTCATTAACATGCAAAAGGTAGCAGGGGCATTGGTGAGTCCAAAAGGCATAACTAGGAACTTGAAAACTCCATAACACGTCACACATGCAATCTTTGGTTCATCACCAAGTGCTATATGAACTTGATAATACCCCGACCTTAGGTCCAACTTTGTAAAATACCTCGCCTTCCCCAATTGATCAAAGAGTTCAGCTATCAATGAAATTGGGTACTTGTTTTTGATGGTTTCCTTGTTCAAGGCTCAGTAGTTGATGCATATTCGTAGCAATCCATCCTTTTTCTTTTGAAATAGGACTGGAGCACCATAAGGAGCTTTTGAAGACTAGATGTAACCTGAGTCAATCAAATCTTGAAGTTACTTCCTCAGTTCTGCAAGTTTAAGAGGTGTCATGCGGTAAGGGGCCATGGCAGAAGGCTTAGCACCAGGTTCTAGCTCGATGGATGTAACTCCACATCTCAATGTAATGATCCACATCTTGCTTAAGAGGAAGTTTCTTGGGCAACTTCGAAGGCATCATGTTCTTAAACTCCTCAAGGACAGCTTGAATGGGTTGCAGCAGTGAAGGAGTAGGCTTTGCCATGTCTTCCGCATCCTTTAATTCCCTTATTGTGGCAACATAACTTTAATCCACCTTAAGACCCTGTTTGAATAACAAGGCAGAAATCATGGATGATCTAGATTTCTCCATGCTTTTCAAAGGAATCACTCGGATCTTATGGTTGTCAAGAATGACAAGGTAATTTTATGCAAGAACAGGAAAAGCTAAAGCTTTGCAAAAGAAAGCAAGACCTAAAACCATTTTGAAATTGTCTATAGGAATAATGGTAAAGTCTAGCTTACCATGCCAATCACCAATTTTGACGGCTACTCCTTTCGCTATCCCATGAATTGGCTTTGCTTCAGAATTGACTGCCTTGATGGTGCTAACTCCCTTTGCAAGTTTAAGGCCTAGATGCTTGGCCTCTTGTACATCCATAAAGTTGTGTATGGCTTCCGTGTCTAGCATAGCGCACATAACTTTACTTTCAATGGACATATCGATGTATAATAAGCCTTTCTCCTTAGGGATAGTTGGGGAGAAAAGCTTGGAGAGAGTACCCAAGTGTTGGATAGCTCCCAAATCAGCTTGAGGCTCTTTTTTAGACCTCTCCTTCTTGAGTTCCGCCACGATAGCGTTCATTACCTTGCAATTAGTGCAATACCTAACCCAGTGTTGTCCGTCACAAATGAAGCAAGGCCTCAAAGGTCCACCGGCATCACGCTTGCCAAAAGAGTTCTTGGGCTTACCACTTGAGGATTTTTTATATCCTCCCTCCTTGTGGCTAGCTTCTCTTTTCTGTCTGCCCTTTTTTCCCCTAATTTTGTTAAAGTTAGGCTTTTTACTCTTGGAATGGGCAGAGTAATCAATCAGCGTTTCAACGGCAACAATGGCATCGTCCAAAGTTTGCACATTATGCCTATCTAGTTTTACTCTTGCCCAATCCTTCAAACCATCTTGAAAGTGGAAGAGGAAGTCCTTGTTAGACAAATCATCAACTTCAAGCATAAGGGTAGTGAATTCTTTAATATAGTCAGAAACACTACTTGTTTGCCTGAGGCGACGCAGCTTCCCTCTAACTTCACTATTCGCATTATGAGGGACGAAGTGCTTGCGCAATTCAACCCTGAATTGCTCCTATGTGTTGATCACACATAGGCCTTTCCCCTGTTTGGAATGCTTCCTTCTCCACCATAGTTGAGCAACATCCCTAAAGAAGATTGGGGCATTGCTTATCCTAGCAATGTCCTCAACAACTCCCATGGCCTCAAAGTATTGTTCGAGGCTGAAGAGAAAGTTTTCCACAACGGTGGCATTACGAATGCCATTATACATGGCAGGCTTGGGAACTTTCAAACTATGCACAGCGATAGTGCTACTCGTACTAGCAGTACTTGTCAAAGGTGGACTGCTTCGACGAACTAAACCCATCTCTTTACAAAGGTCATGAATCTCTCCTTTGATGAACTTCCATAGATCAGACAGTTCTTGGCTAAGGGAGCTCATTCTCCTTTAAAGGCGTAGCTAAATTCTCCAATTATGGACTTGGCAGCCCTAGTGATTTCAGCATTCTCATAGATCAAATTGTCGATTTGATCACTCAGTTCTCCTATTAAAGAGGTCACATCCGTGATGCTCATTTCTGAGACAACAACATGAGACTCCATAGGCTCTTTTGTTACGGCCTTGGACTTTCCACATTTGGCTAGAACACGCTGCTCCTCTTGCCCATGAGCTTGAGGCTCGATCTGTTGCTCCTCAATAACGGTAACAACAATTCCTTCCTCACTTGCCATACTCATAACTCAAGCAAAAACCAAGTTGAAACTAGGATTCAACCGTGCTCTGATACCACCTGTCACGAAATTAGGCTCGAATCGTGCTAACCTGCGCAACACTTAGACACCTTGTGAGAAAAGATGAACTGAGTAAGCCTTAAAGAGTTTGAGTGAATTAACTTAGAGTCGCGAGAGGCTAGGAAACTAAAGGCATGAGAGAGAACTTTGCAAAGGAGAGAACTTTCAATTTAATGGTGTGTCTTACAAATGAGAGGAATGGGGTATTTATAGTGGTTCCATCTCCTTAATGTGTGACTACAATTGCTTGTTCTAAATTTCTATGAAACCCTCTAGATCAAGACTATTCTAGAATAGTTTAGATATTTACAAGAGAGAATTCTAGACACATAAGCATCTGTTTAGAAAGTTCTAGCCAAGTCTTGGGGCAATAATCGCGCTAGGCATCCAATGGGCCTAGTTTGGAAATGCTCTTAGGACGGGCCGAGACAAATGTGACGGGTGTATCAGAACAATGGGTAGGTCCTTAGGTATGACCCGACTCCCACATCGGATAAGAAGAGGGGGATCTTGGGCCATATAAACGTGGGCACTGCACACCCCAATAGGTTGCTTTTTGGGGAGAAGGTACTAGCCCCATGACAAAGTGGTATCAAAGCCAACCTGACCCCGACTCCAGTGTCTGCCTCTAAGCACTTCACGTGAAAGAAGTAGGCAGGGGAGACCTCGATTCCTGTTGTTCCCACAGCCCTATATGGGTTGTAATTCTTGTCAACTAGGTTTAAGTGTGCAAGAAAGTAAAGTCACATGGAAGGCCAAGAAGGTAAAAGCCACATAGAGGGGCAAGAACGTAAAAGCCACATGGAAGGGCAAGACAATAAATTCGCCCTATTAGTGTTTCATGGAGGAGTATATAAAGGCCAACATAAGAGAGTGAACAGTGTAGCCGTCGTGAACAGTTTAACCGTTGAGAGAGAGAGAGAAAGAGGAGACGGTCGATGGCCGGGCTGAACGAAGAACAACTGTCGAGAGAGAGAGAAAGAGGAGACGGTCGGGCTAAACGAAGAACAAAGGCCGAGGGAGAGAGAAAAAGGAGACCGCCAGGCTGAACGAAGAACAAAGGTCGTGAGAGAGAGAAAGAGGAGAGACGGTTGAAGGGGGGTTGAAAAAACAAACAGAGGTCAGCAAAAATAGAGAAAAGAAAAGACGGCTGAAGGGGCTGGACGACTGGACGGCAGACCGGAAGAGCGAAATGGCAAAGTCCTATTCGGCCAACCAAGTGAGCTGACGGCAGAACAGGGGAAGGAGAGAAAATCTGACACAGCCAAAAAGGAGTGTGGCACGACAAAGAGAGAAAACACAACACACACCACCAGCAAACACAAGAGAGCACGACAAAAACACAAAGCCCTAAACGGCAAAGGAGAGGGTCGGCCAAAGAGAGAAAACAAGGGAGGAACGGCTGGACAGCAAGTGCTGGACGGCAAAACACAAAGGGACAGCCAAAGAGAGAAAACGTAAAGGTGAAACGGCCAAACACAAAACAGCACGGCAAAACCAAAGTGTGAACGGCAAAACCACCACCGGCTGAAAGAAAGAGGATGTCCAACCAACCTACACAGCCAAGCAAAGAGGTGAACAACCAAATAAGTGTGGACAGCGAGGAGAACAGCCAACCAAGAGTAGACAGCCAAAGCAAGGCCAGACGGCAAGGGAGAACACACGACAAAGAGGTGTGACAACTAGAGAAAACCATGTGACTCACATAAGAGAGAAGACAGCACACCATTCGTAAGGGAAGAGAGGAGAAACCGTGAAAAAGGAGACCACTAACTAGTAGATCCTAGGGAGAAGTTGGGAACTTCAATTGGTATCAGAGCATAGGTTCATTAGTTTGAAGCTTAACAGCTTGGTGTACTAGTTTGAAGGGATCTAGAAGACTGATTTGTTCAATATACTGAGAAATGGAAACCGGTACCAGCACTAGTACCACTTACAGCAAGAAGGTTCCAATCTTCAACGGAACCAACTACCATATGTGGAGAGCAAGAATGCAAGTGGTATTTGCAACCATGGGCATGAACATGGTGAAATGCGTAAAGGAGGGTTTTGTGGCTCCCAAAGAAGGTAAAGACCCAACCCCAAAGGAGTTAAGGCAGTTTGAGATAAATGGGAAGGCCTCAAATGTCATCATTTCAGCATTGACAGATGCTAAGTATGCTAAAGTTATGGACTACAAATCTGCCAAGGAGATATGGGACAGATTGCAGAAAGTCTATGAAGGTGATGGCAGAATGAAGGAGGCCAAGCTTCAAGTTTTCAAGGAGAGATATGAATCCCTCAGAATACAGAAGAATAAAACAGCCCAAGAGTTCTTCACCAGGATTATTGACACTGTAAACAACCTGAGAAGTCATGGGAAGAACAAGAAGGACTCATCAATTGTGAAGAAAATTCTGAGAATTCTGCCTGAGAGGTTTGCCTCAAAAGTAGCAGCCATAGAGGAGAGTAAAGATCTCAATTCTATGTCACTACATGATTTCAGTGGAATCTCATTGCATATGAGATGAGGATAAAGTCAGCTGAAAGCTCTGCAACAACGAAGGTATCAAAGAAGGCAGCTTTTAAAGCTATGAAGCACTTAAAGATAAAAAAAGAGGAAGAATCATCCAGTGAGGATGATCATAATGATGATGAGGAAGAAAGTGAAGGTGAAGTATTGACTTACTTCACAAGGAAATTCAAGAAGGGGTCTAAGAAGGGAAAAGGACAGTTGTCCTTGAGATGTTATCGTTGTGGGCAGATTGGACACTTTGCTTTTCAGTGCAAAGTGAAACTTGATGATGAAGATGAGGATGGTGATGATGAAGATGAAGATGATGATGATGAGCCGAATTCAAGATAAAGAAGATCATCATTCAAATCAAAGAAGTCTAGTAAGAAGATTGTCAACCCACAGAAGAAGAAGAGAGGCTCATTCAAGAATTATGTGAGTCAGACAAAAGAAGCTGATGAGAAGGAAGATAAAGACTCATTAGATGAGCATGTCTTTATGGCATCAGCACAAGGTGGTAGCTCAACCTCTGAAGAGGAAAAGGAGGTTGATGAAGAAAAGCCAGATCTTGAAGCTGAGCTGGGAGCAGCTTTAAAGGAGATAATCAGAAAGGGTAAAACTATAAGAAGGTTGGAGGCCCATATAAAACAAGTTGAAGCAAAGTCTGAGGAAGTTAAAAGTCAAAAGGATGAAATAAGGGCTGAACATATTGACTTGAAGAGAAGATTTAAAGAACAGATCAAAATATGTGAAGACCTTACTATAGAGCTTGGCTCAAGGACTTCAACAATTGAAGAAATAGAGATAAAGTTACTGAGACTTCAGCAACAACTCAAAAGGAGTGAGGAGAACTTACAAAAGTTTAAAGTGGTAGGAGAAACAAGCTCTGCAAGAGAAAAGAAGAATGAGACTTTGCCACAGAAGTTGAAAGAGAAGGCTGTGGCTCAGGAGAAGATAACTGAAGAAGAGAAGACAGTTATCAAACCAAAGCTAGGGCCGAAAAGGATGTATGTAGTTAAAGAGCAGCCATAGCTGCTACATGTCAGGAAGAAAAGAAAGTCAGCCAGACAAGGGCAATGGCTAAACAGAAGAAGGACAAGAAGGTGGCTGAAATGAAAGCCGCACAAGCAAAGAAGCCAGCAACCTTGCTTACACAGCAAGTAATGAACAAAAGAAAAGGAGTTGGGATTAGACCTAAGAAGAGGCAGTTTCAAGGTCACTGTCTTTATTGTGGTGTTTGGGGTTATAAGGTGAGTAACTGCTGGTAGAGAAGGCCAGTATATGTTTCCAACTCGAAAAGATACGATGCTGCATACAGGGGGAGACAATACAAAATTCAGAGGAGAACACCTGTCGTGAGTTCTTGCACATACTGTAAAAGGCAAGGACACACTGACAAGGAGTGTTGGTGGAAGCCCAAACCAGTGGTTTCAAAGAACAAGTTTGCTCTATTGGCAGACTTGGAGCAGTGAGAAAGGTGTGGGCAGGATGGCCATAATGCCAAGAGATGCATAACACTTCTCCCTAAGTAAGAGAAAGCACTCAATGGCACAGTGAAAACAAATGGTGCAGTCAAAGCTGAGAAAAAGGAGAAAGTTATCTTCTAGCTAGTTCAAAAGAAGGAATATAGAGCAAAAAGGGAGGTGGCTAATATAGCTGAAATTGCACTAAAGGCTGATTGCAAGGATAAGCAATGGATCCTCGATAGTGGATGCACTTCACACATGACGGGAGACAAGAGTAAATTGTCAAAGCTAAACAAGTCAAGAGAAGGCAGAGTTAAGTTTGGCAATGATGATTCACTCAACATCAATGGTCAAGGATCAGTAAACATTGGAAGAGGAAAGCTGAAAGATGTTCTGCATGTTGAAAGACTCAGATATAATCTATCATCTATCAGCAAACAATGCAATGAAGACCATAAGGTAATATCACAAAAACAGGTTGCCAGGTAAAGAGTAAAGAAGGCAATACTATTGCAGTCGGGAAGAGAACAGCTGGAAATTTGTATGTGATTGATGAAGAAAGAGATCCTCTTGCAACTAAGACTGTGCAATAGAGAAAGCAAAAGAAAACGTGGACCAGTGCTCATCAAGAAAATCAGATCATAGGTGACCCATCAACAGGAGTTACAACAAGAAGAAGAATTATAGGAGCTACTACTTTACTCTCACAAGTTGAACCTAAATCTGTTGAAGAGGCTACCCAAGATCTAACTAAATCTCTGTCCACAGAGCTATTTGAAAAGCACAGAATGAGTCTGTCTGTGCAAATGCCTCCTCAAGCCTAAAAATCAGGTGAATCCTCCATCTCTACTTTGTGAGTTTTTTAGATTTGTAATTGGTTGGCAAAGGAGGAGAAAAGCAACAGTGCAGGGGGAGCTGTTAAGAAAAGGGGAATGCATATTTAAGGGGAGTTGAAACTGCTTGGCTTTTGTTATGAGTGTTGCCAACAATTACATAGGGGGAGATTGTTGTTCCCACAGCCTTGTATGGGTTATAATTGTTGTCAACTAGGTTTAAGTGTGCAAGAAAGTAAAGCCACATGAAAGGGCAAGAAGGTAAAAGCCACATGGAGGGGCAAGAAAAGAAAAGCTACATGGAAAGGCTAGACAGTAAATTCGCCCTATTAGGGTTTCATGGAGGAGTATATAAAGGCCAACATAAGAGAGTCAACAATGTAGCTGTTGTGAACATTGTAACCATCGAGAGTGAGAGAGAGAGAGAAAGAGGAGACGGTCGAAGGCCGGGCTGAATGAAGAACAACTGTCGAGAGAGAGAAAAAAAAAGGAGAGACGGCCGAAGGGGGGCTGAAAAAAAAAAA
>CM038610.1:3657689-3787916 GCA_021533255.1 Ceriops tagal | reverse complement strand
AAAAAAAAAAAGGGGTCGGCAAAAATAGAGAAAAGAGGAGACGGCTGAAGGGGCTAGACGACTGGATGGCACACTGGAAGAGCAAAACAGCAAAGTCCTATTCGGCCAAACAAGTGAGCCGACGGCAGAATAGGGGAAGGAAAGAAAATCTGACACGACCAAAGAGGAGTGTGGCACGGCAAAGAGAGAAAACACAACACACACCACCAGCAAACACAAGAGAGCACGACAGAAACACAAAACCCTAAACGGCAAAGGAGAGGATCGGCCAAAGAGAGAAAACAAGGGAGGAATGGCTGGACAGCAAGTGCTGGACGGCAAAACACAAAGGGACAACCAAAAAGAGAAAACATAAAGGTGGAACGGCCAAACACAAAACAGCACGGCAAAACCACCACCGGCTGAAAGAGAGAGGACGTCCAACCAACCTACACAGCCAAGCAAAGAGGTGAACGGCCAAATAGGTGTGCACAGCAAGGAGGAGAACGGCCAACCAAGAGTAGACAGCCAAAGCAAGGCCGGACGGCAAGGGAGAACACACGACAAAGAGGTGTGACGGTTGGAGAAAGCCGTGTGACTCACGTAAGAGAGAAGACAGCACACCGTCCGTAAGGGAAGAGAGGAGAAACCATGAAAGAGGAGACCACCTGCTAGAGGAAAACCAGAAATGGACAGGTGAGGCGTGAGGCATGAAACCAGTGAAGAGGAAGAAAACCAGAAACGTGAGGTGAGAGCAAAAACCAGAAACGCATCACCCCTGGAAGAGAAGAAAACCAGAAACGTAAGGTGAGAGCAAAAACCAGAAATGCACCACCCCTGGAAGAAACGAGTGACCAAGCCGTGAGACCAGTAACGGGTGACCAGAAAAGGGAGACCAGAAATTGGTGATCTGAAACGCGAGACCAGCAAAGCTGAAAAGGGAGACCAGCGAAGCTAAAACGAGAGACCAGCAAAGCTGAAACGCGAGACCAGCAAAAGTGTGGGTGTACGTCAAGAGATAGCGTGAGACCAGAACGTGTGTGAGGCGTGTGACCAGCAAGGCGTGCAAACCAGAAACGTACGTGAGGCGTGTGACCAGCAAGGTGTGCAAACTAGAAACATATGTGAGTCGTGAAACCAGCAAAGCATGCAAACCAGAACGTGCGTCAGTGTGAGACCAGAACGTGCGACGGCATGAGACAAGGAGACTGGTGAGACTGTGAGACGGTGAAAGTAGGAGCTGTGTGAGACAACCTAGAGAAGGAATTCAGCGAAGCATCGGAAAGAACTCAATTTATTTCCAGATTTCTTCAAGAGAGGTTAGAGAGCGTTGCGGTGAACTTCTAAGCGGCAGTGGAGTAGCCTTTCAATTCAACAGAGGCAAGACAAGTTAGAAGAAGGGTAGACACAGTAAGTGACACTCTTTGTATTGTACTTGCTTAGTAATTGCAATAATGAAAGGAGCAGAGGATTAAGACATCCATTGTAACTGGAATTCTTAAATATAGTGGATGGTCTTGGTAAGGGAAAGTCCTTACCACCGTGGATGTACGTCACATTGACGGAACCATGTATATCTCGTGTGTCCTTAATTTGCTTTACGTTCTATGTTTTGAATTGAGTTGTGAACGCAGCTAAAGTATCAGCCAACCCATTACCTAACGAAGACCTAAACAAGAACATCCGAATTGTCTATTAGGCAAGGTGTCTGAAAGATGACTTTGGGGACTATTGTGATTAGTAGGTAGCAATAGATCTACCTTAGTCAAGTCTGAGAAAGAGTTCGCTTTTAAGAAGAGGTTGAAGTTGTTCACTTACCTGTGAATTGCAAATTGTGGTGATACTAATTCACCCTCCCTCTCAGTATCACAAACTGGTAAATCCTAGGGAGAAGTCGGGAACTTCAATTCTCGACGAGGATGTCGATGGATTTGATGGGGGAGAATGTGACAGGTGTATCAAAGTAATGGGTAAGTCCTTAGGTATGACCCAACTCCTACATCGGATAGGAAGAGGAGAATCTTGGGCCATATAAATGTGGACACTACACACTCTAATAGGTTGCCTTTTAGGGAGAAGGTAATGGCTCTATGACAAAGAAAAGTCATGATTCTTCTTGACCGACACTAAAATGTAAAGGTATATAAGGAAAAAAAAAAGGTACAATAATTATCTGATGCTACTGGGTGTTGATATGGAAAGTTATCCTTCCTATTGATTAATGATGTTTGTCATTTCCACATCATCTGCTAAGTAGTCACTATTATCTAAATCATTTAATGGTTCATCTTGTCCGTGATTCTTAACAAATGTTTGAGCATTAAAGATGTCATCTTAAGTCAAAAGATGCTCATTTCCAATGTTGGACAAATTAAAATGCATAAATCCTAGTCCCTATATTTCAATGGTATAGCATTCGACTAAGAGAAAGTGAGTTTGCCAAAATGCTGAAGGGACTTGTGGTTCTGGCCATCGCATGAGTTCTTGATAGAATTCTGGATCATGAAGCTGTTGAAATTCTATCGGTGTGCAAAAGGATAGCCTGTGCCTGTAATAATAGTCATCACTGGTTGAAGGTTGAATAAACATTTTATGAAGAGTTGGTTTTACTTCCCAATTGCTGATTCTAGGGACTGATGAGCATATGATCACATGACAGTCCATTTCTTCTAACATATTTCTGTATATTATCTGGAATCGGTTACCAAAGCCTGTAAGGGCTTGCTCGGTATGGTAAGCGTAGTTATCCAAAAAAGCATAAGAAATATCTTAGCAAATCTAGACAACCTAGAAGAACTGTCAGAAATAAACCAAGAAGAGTTAGACATGTAAGAAAATAGGCAAGAACCATAAAATGTAAATGTTTTATATATGGAGACAATAATCATTTAGCTAATAAATGCCCTTAGAAAACCAGATACTCGGATAAATCCATGTTAGTTCAGGAATTAGAAGAAGACATAGTTAGTGAAGGAAGCATTTACAGCATAATTTTAGAATTAGAAAATGAAGGAATAAAATTAATTTATATGAACGCAGAATGCCGACATAGTTAGATTCAAGAATCAAGAACACTTAGTACCCCTTGTTTCAATTGTAGATTTTATCCAGATATGGCACATAGGGCTCAATGTAGTATATGTGGTATAGAGATATGTACTAAGTGTAATTGATCTTGATAAACTGGTGATGAAATTTAAACCTATGAAGAAATGACAAATCTATGCTTATGCCGGGATAATGTTAGTTTGAGGTAAACTATATTTGATTGAAAATTTTCTAGAGAAATCTTTAAACTAGATAGTGGTATTGTAAACTGCTTCGAATAATTCTAAAATTCTACCATTGAAACTTTGAATAATTATTGGGTAACTAAGTTTTTTCTTGAATTCTTTTGGAACTAACTTTTCATTAATTATACTTTTGGTGCTTCTTGTATTTATCAGCTTAAGGTTTTAACTAACCACCTTAAATCAGTTAATTTAGCTACATATCATGCATAATAGAACCAGCCAAAAAGCCAGTTTAAAGTATATTTTAATTATTATATATGTTTTTCAGTATTATAGTAGGATCATCCAGCAGTCAGCCAATCTCATATGTCTACTGACATATTAGACTCCCCAAAGTCCCTTTTAAATACTTGTTTAAGCCTTACCTCACCAAGCTATCTCACCTTATAAGCAATGTCTCCTAAACAACATTTGGACTACCCAATAACCAGATCAAAAAGTTAGATGTTTAAATGCCCATAGCATTTACTTTGCTAAGTACCATGTACTACCAAAGGGCCAAGCTTTCCCATTATATGTTATAGTTTGTGGACATCTCCTCGACATTTATTGTCATTAGGCTTCAGTAATCCCTCATATTAAAAGTTATGATAAGGCCTTATGGAAGGAATTCACTAACTTCTTTGCAGTCTCAGACTTTGCAAGAGCCCAAATAGGCCCAAACTACTTTGTTGAACATGGTTGAGATCAGATAACAGAAATAGTGCCTAATTAGCCCAAATTTGGCCAAAACATTAGGCCTAGCCTAAACTTTAATCGAGTTATTCAAACCCACTAGAAATTCTTAGCCCCCAAGAAATAATCCAAAAATAGCAAATAGAGATAACCTAGTTTAAAACAACCAACGAAATTGACTAAAAAACCATAGAAGATCAAAAAGCTCAAATTCGCCACTTAGAAGAATCTTTAGCTAATCTTTAATAAATCTTTATCATACCATAATTTAGTTGCATTCTATTCCCATACGTTAAGTTCTAATGGCCATATTAATGGATTAGTTTCTATATTAAGTAAATATCTTGATTTTATGTGATCTATGAGTTGTTTGGTTCCACAACTTCTAATACTATTTCTATCTCTATCCTAATAACTAATTGATGGATTTTTCCCCTTTGGTCTACCTTGGCCTTCTACCATGCTAGGGGGAATTTCTAAATAATCTGGATCATATCTACCTCTTTTTCCTAATGATTCTCCTACATTTACCATATAATCTGGTTCTAAGGGTTGCTTTTTATTTTTATAAAAATCTGAAAATGGAATCTCTCCTGTAACTATTGCATCTACTAAATTAGTATTAAAATGCTAACTCAGAGCAGTGTTCTTTCCAGTTATAGTTTAATAATCATAGATTTTTCTCGTATTTCTTATTTAGATTTAGAAATACCCACTAAATATCAACATTCAGTTGAGATAGATCAGTACTAGTTTCTTTGTAGATTTGCCAAAAAGCATTCCTGTCGTCACCTCTTACATTTAGACGACATTCATCCCAGATCTCTACAATTTTAGTTAAATAGCCTTATTGATCTTTAGATTTCTTTAGGCCTTTCTCTAGAATATAATATAGAATGTCACGTAGAATTATTTTCTAGAAATATTCAAAATCCCTAAAAAATAGATGTTTATTTAGAAGAAAATTTTGCTAAATTCAGAAAAGCACTAAAAATTCAAAATTTAGATTATCTTAAATATCAGCAAGATTTAATTTTAGAACAAATAGTTGCCCTACAAAATTAGATTCTCTCTAAATCTGGCGTTCAAACCTTAAAACAACAACTTTTAGAAGCTTAACCAAAACGCATAGAGACAGAAACCAAAGCTATATTTAAAAAAAGTAGAAAGTAAAGTTCAGTAGTTTGACAATCGAATTAGTGAAATCAAAGAACGTTTAGTCCAGATAAAAGAACTAGTTGAAGGGTAGTTTTATGACAAAAAGAAATCAAGATTATATTAATGCTATTGTAGAGACTGCTAGATATCATCAGGATTCAGAAGGTATAATTAGATATTTAGTGAAATTTGAATTAGATAAAATTTACTCAAAGATTTATAACATTAAGACCATTTTACTAGTTAAGTTATGTGATAAGATAGATAATTTAGAGACAGGTAAGTAGTTTAAGAACTTTAATTAAAAACCATGTAGACGAATAGATAGCATCTTCATTTTCAAGACGAGGACATAAAGATACAGGTAAAGAAAAATTAGAACCTCTTCCAGGTCCAAAAAGATATGTTTATTAGTAAAAATGAGTATTAATCATCCATTTACTAGTAGAAGTAGAATAGTCCAAGAATTGCAACCCAATGATAGGATAGATAACCAGTCATTAGCATCCAGAATTTTTAAAGAATCAGGTTCTTGATCAGGTAGGAATACTCCATTAGAAGAATTAATAGATATAGATAGAAATTTAGAACTTTGTGTTGGAACTTTTCTAGAATTTCTCTTTATAAAATTCCTATTTCTATAATGTAGGATCTTTTTTTTATGCAAATATTAGCAATAAAACTATAATTGAAATCAACATACCATTGTCCATTATGCTGATATCCCGTAGTGAAGATGAGATTCCTCCCTTTCTTCTGTTCCTGAACGTTTTCCCTTTTCTCCTACTCTTCCCTTTCTTTTCTTTACGTTTTCTCTCTGATGGTTAAGAGTACAGGAAAGGTCCGTAATAGTATATATATACACATTATTCCTTTCTTGTAACCGTTACCTTAAATAGGAAGATCCTCCCTTTCTGTAATAGTTATCTTAAATGGGAAAATACTCCTCTTCTTGTAACGGTTATTCTTAATAGGGAAAGTGGAGGGATTTTAAACCCGATGATCCAAATTGCCATTATGCCTAACCAACCATCATATTAGGCCTTTTATTTTGGGTCATACTTTAAATAATATGGGTCACTCATGTTAATTAATTTAACAATCTCCCACTTGGCCCATGTTATGACTCGATGAATCAATAACAAATAAGTGCGCACAATCCTTAAAGATCATCAAATCACAATACTTGATTGAATTAAAATGACTGGATCATGGCGATCACACATCTTTTAGCAACATGATTCCTTCCATGTATCATATAATCATCATAATTCATAATAACCTTACTGAGGAACATTGAAACTTTAAAATGTCATTCCCATATATGCTATTAGTTATCTCACAAACTATAATCATATACAATTGAACAGAGATAACAAAGTACAAGAAAAACCATAACTTTAATTGAATTCATGAGTGTCACAATGATATGAGCAGTACAAAATATTGGCTTTCAAGAGAATAAGGACCTGTCCAAAATGCCCATCCGATCAACATGTCCAGTAAATGTTTTCGGTGGCAAACCTTTAGTTAACGGGTCCGCTATCATCAACTCAGTGCTAATATGCTCAATTGACACTCTTTGGTTTTGCACTTCTTCTTTAACAGATAGGTATTTCAAATCCATATATTTCGCACCTTTAGAATACCTATCATTCTTAGAGAAGAAAACTGCTGCAGAATTATCACAGTAAATTCTTAACGGCTTTTCTATATTGTCGACCAAACCAAGCCTTAAGATAAAATTCCGCAACCATAATGCATGAACAGTAGCCTCAAAGCATGCTACAAATTCAGCCTCCATAGTGGAAGTAGCAATGACAAACTCCTTCCCACTTTTCCAGGAAACTGCTCCTCCAGCTAGGAGAAACATGTAACCAAATGTAGATTTCCTCGAGTCTACACATCCAGTATAATCTGAATCCGAGTAGCCTTCTACTTCAAGATGACTTGATCTTTTATAAGTAAGCATATAATCTTTGGTGCCTTGTAAGTACCTAAGTACTTTCTTTCCGACTTTCTAATGATTTATTCCAGGATTACTTTGATATCGGCCTAACATTCCAACTGCGAAACTGATATCTGGCCGAGTACATGTTTGCGCATACATCAGGCTTCCAACCAGTGATTCATAGGGAATTGATTCCATCGCTTTCCGTTTCAAATCATTCTTTGAACATTGCAATTCACTAAACTTGTCCCCTTTCTGAATTGAAACTATTCCTGTTGAGCAATTTTCCATTCTAAATCTCTCTAATACTTTATCGATATAGCCTTTCTGAGACAATCCTAACAATCCTTATGATCACGGAATATCTCTATTCCTATCACATAGAATGCCTCATTCATATCTTTCATTTCAAAAGTATCAGAGAGAAATTTCTTTACATCATGTAACAAACCTATGTCATTAGCAGCCAAAAGAATGTCATCGACATATAGGACTAATATAATGAACTTGCTCCCACTGACCTTCATATAGATACACTGATCAATGGTGTTCTCTACAAAACCATATGATGTAATGGTATTATTAAACTTAATATACCATTGTCGGGAGGCTTGTTTCAGTCCATATATCGATTTCTTTAATTTACACACCAAATTTTCTTGCTCGATGGTGATGAAACCTTCAAGTTGGTCCATATACACTTCCTCTTCTAAGTCACCATTCAGAAAAGCGGTCTTTACATCCATTTGGTGAAACTCTAGATCATTATAAGCCACCAAAGCCATAATGATTCTTAAGGAGTCTTTCTTAGAGACTGGAGAGAAAGTCTCCTTAAAGTCAATACCATCTGTTTGAATGAAACCTTTGGCAACAAGTTTGGCCTTATACCTTTCGATGTTACCTTTTGAGTTTCGCTTGGTCTTGAAGACCCACTTACAGCCAACTCGTTTTGATCCTTCAGGTAACTCTACTAGTTCCCAGACTTGGTTTACATCCATCGATTTCATCTCTTCCTTCATGGCATTGAACCACCTTTCAGAATCATTACATTCCATAGCTTGTTTAAATGAGACTGGATTTTTATCAATGCTCAATTTCGATTCATGCTCAAGTGAGTAAACCACATAATCATTCGAAACAGCTGGCCTTTTCTGTCTTGTAGACCTCTGTAATGCTATTTCTTGTGGTATCACTTGTTCATTTGTAAATTGAACATTGTCACTTGGTTTATCTCTTATGTGTTCACTTTGCGTGTTTCGAGTATCAATTTGTTGTCCTTGCATGTCACGTGACTGTGATGTAACATAAGGAACAACAATTTGAGTAGAAACACTGGGTGTAGGGATACCAGCTTGAGTAGGAGTACTCACTGTGGATCTTTCATTTTGTAATTCTTTAATATCCACCTTTCGCGATTCCCCACTCCCACTAAACTGGCCATTTTTAATGAACCGGGCATTACCAGATTCAACTATTCTAGTATTATGGTTAGGACAATAGAACCTATACCCTTTCGACTTTTCAGGATAGCTAATGAAGTAACCACTAATGGTTCTTGCATCAAGCTTTCCTTCATGTGGATTATATATCCTTACTTTTACTAAACAACCCCAAACATAGAGGTGTCTTAAACTGGGTTTCCTTCCTATCCATAACTCATAAGGAGTCTTAGGAATAGCCTTACTAGGAACCCTAGCAGATATGTAGTAGTCCTTAATGCATGCATCCACAAGGATAAAGGTAGAGTACTGTAACTTAACATGCTCCTAACCATATTCATAAGTGTGCGATTCTGCCTTTTCGCTACACCATTCTGTTGTGGTGTACCAGGCATTGTGTACTGTGCACATATGCCTCAACTTTCAAGAAGTTTTGCAAATGGACCAGGACATTGTCCACTTTTATTGAATTTTCCATAATATTCACCACCCCTGTCTGACTTAATTACTTTTACTTTTCTATCTAACTGCCTTTCCACTTCATTAATAAACACCTCTAGGGTGTTTATTGACTGGGACTTTTCATGCAATAGATATAAGTAACAATACCGTGAGTAGTCATCTATAAATGTGATGAAATATTTCTCACCACCCCATGTCGGGATATCAAATGGGTCACAAATATCAGTGTGTATCAATTCTAAAGGCTCACTACTTCTCATGGCTAGGTTCTTTGATGTATGTCTTGTTTGTTTCCCTTTTATACAATCAGCACATACATCCCAATCAGTAAAATCCAATTGAGGCAGGACATCACCTTTCACCAACCTTAATATCCTTTCTTTGGATATATGACCCAATCTTTGATGCCATAAGAAAGCAGAACTATCATCATGCACATTACATTTGTTACCTATACTATGCTCAACAAGAAATATGGAATCAGCATATATAGCATCAAGATTAAAACAGTACAAATCATCAATCAATGTACCAGATCCATAATAGTACAAATGTTTATACAATGAAAATGCACCGTTTCTAATCTTAAGGTTAAATCCTTCTTCATCCAACTTTGCAACAGAAACTAAATTTCTAGCACATTTAGGAACATAGAGACATTTTTCTAGATCCAGGTGACACTTAGTATTCAAGATCAATTTGTACGTCCCAATTCCTTCTATTCATGCCTTCATTCTGTTTCCCAATAGAGGAACTTCTCAGTTCCTGTTATGGGCTGGATTGAAAAGAATCCCTACATAATATGTGACATATGAATAGTAGCTCTAGAGTCTAACCACCAAATATTATTGGACACTTTCTTGAAGTGACCCATCTTTTCGTAGAAGAAGCATTTCTGATCCTTTTAGATCTGACCTCCAGTGACTTTTATAGAGGCTTTGTCCTTCTTCTTACTCTTTTTATATGGTTTAGACTTGCTACCACTAGTATCATTATGAACAGTGAGATGAATGGAGTGATCCTTCATCTTCTTTAATCTCCCTTCCTCCTGAACTAACATGGCCTTAATTTCCTGAAAGTTCCATTTCTCTTTAATAGTGTTATAATTCACTTGGAACTGGCCAAATTCAAGAGGTAGTGAGTTTATGATGAATTGAAAAAAGGATTCACTCACATCCATACCCATTGTTTTCAACCTTGCTGCTAGATTAGCCATACTAGTCACATGATCATGAATGGGCTGTGCCCAATCAAATTTCTTAGTTGTCAGCTCACTCATTAGGGTTCCTACGATGAATTTATCAACTATACCTAATTGAGAGTATTCCTTAATTCTCATCATAAATTCCCTCGCATTTTCCGTCTTAGGCATCGATGGCTTTACATTTTTAGCTATCGTCATCCGCATCAGATTCAAACTTAGCCTATTGGACCGTACCCAAGCCTCATGAAGAGACTTATCAGATTTTGTACTGGTCCCAGTAATGGCTGCAGGCTTTTCATCCGATATGACTGCTAAGTCCAAGCACAAAACACCTAAATGAAACTGAATATGCTCAGACCATTCTGCATAGTTCAGCCCATTGAATTTGATCATCGAATTGCCTAAGGCAAATACATTATTGGAAGCTGCAAACATAATCCAATTTACACTTTAATGCTTTGAGTAAACCTAAATGGATTCAGATACACTACAAACTTTAATTATGTATTTAAGTTCACCTTTGGGTGATCCTCAAATACATAACTCTAATCAATAATGATGCTAATTTAAATATACTTTAATAGATCAATTAATTATACTAGAGTTAACATGAATGTCATCTTTGGATATACAATCACATTTACTAGTATATTAATCAATCCCTTTTAGTGTCATTAATTACAAGCAATGATCCATCTTTGGATGATCTCCTAGCTTCATAATTAATAACCACAATTGTTCATTTCAAAACATTTTATTAGCATCCAAAAAATGAGCAATTTGAAATTCACAATCAACTATTCAAATCCTTTTAAGCCAGGCCACTTTGGTGACTAACAAGCTTTTAATATTTGACGTTGATGTGATCTCAATAAACTTTAAAAAAATCTTCAATTATGAAGATTTAAATTATCCTTTATGTGGGAGTTAACACCGTCCGCGTCGGCGTACTGTTACAGTAACTGGTCCCCTTTACATGGTGGCATCCATTTGAAAATTCTTTCTCCACTACCGGTCGAGGACCCGCAGCAACACCATACTGTAGGCAACACAACCCACGTGCTGCCTCTGACCAAGGACCCACAGTGGCAGCACCACCGTACTGCTATCTCCGGTCGAGCGACACAGGCAGCACCACCGTACTACTGCCTCCGGCCGAGCGACCCATGGTGGCAGCACCACCGTACTGTTGCCTCCGGCTGAGCGAACCACGATGGTAGCACCATCGTACTGCGGGCGGCACACCCACGTGCTGCTTCCAGCCAAGGGACCCACGATGGCAGCACCACCGTACTGCAAGTGTCGCCCGTGTGCTGCCTCCGACAAGCCTGCATTGCGGTGTCCCCAGACCCACGCTCGATCGCTGTCGTTTGAAGGGGTCTCCGTCGGCAACCAACCCTCATGTGTTGGTGCTCCCCGACGTTGCCAATGACGGATGAACGTGGGGACGAACCAACCTGTTTGGGTCGGATCTCTGAAGTTAAGCCCAATCGCAGCCGCTTGCCGGGATCTCCGTCAGCAGCCATCCATACTCAGAGCCTCAGCCTCGCCGAGAGACTGTTCTGCCATACCACCAAACCGATCTAGGTTCGCGGCGACACCTGGGATCGCGATCTCCCTGTTCCGCCGTACCCACAGACCAAACCGATCTGGGTCCATGGCGACATCGGAATTGCGATCTCGTCATTCCACCGTAGCCACCAGACCAGACCGATTTGGTCTCCCACCGACAACGGAAACACAGCCTTCATCAGAGCGGCCGATCCGCCATACCCAGATCCGTTCGGGTCTGGCGGTGTACAGTCCTTGGGCCAGCTTTCCTTTTTCCTTTTGACGCCAACTGTTTTGCCGATGCAGATCCTCCATGGCTAGCATTTTCCCTTTCAACGCCGGCCGTTCTGTTATGTGCAGTAAATAGGAAAAGAAACCAATTGTGCCCCGTTCACAAATAAGAAATTAAAATACTGTACGACACAAATAAATAAAGGAAAACAAATTGCAGTATTCGCAGACCTGCTCTGATACCAATTGTTGGAACTTTTCTAGAATTTCTCTTTATGAAATTCCTATTTCTATAATGCAGGATCTTTTCTTTATGCGAATACTAGTAATAAAATTGTAATTGAAATCAACATACCGTTGTCCATTATGCTGATGTCCCGTAGCGAAGATGAGATTCCTCTCTTTCTTCTGTTCCTGAACGTTTTCCCTTTTCTCCTACTTTTCCCTTTCTTTTCTTTATGTTTTCTCTCTGATGGTTAAGAGCACATGAAAGGTCTGTAATATATATATATATATATATATATATATATATACACATTATTCCTTTCCTGTAACCATTACCTTAAATAGGAAGATCCTCCCTTTCTGTAATAGTTATCTTAAATGGGAAAATACTCCTCTTCCTGTAACGATTATTCTTAATAGGGAGAGTGGAGGGATTTTAAACCCGATGACCCAAATTGTCATTATGCCTAACCGACCATCATATTAGGCATTTTATTTTGGGTCATACTTTAAATAATATGGGCCACTCATGTTAATTAATTTAACACTTTGTACTAATTACCAAATAGATTTGTTAAATCTCAAAGTACTTTATAAAACAGGACCTTTTAGATTTAGAACTCAGTTAATTAGAAGCTCAAGAAAGGAAGTTGTTAGCATAACTACAAATAGTTTAAATTTATAGTTAATTCATCCAGAAACTCTTAAACAACTTAGACAAACAAGTAAAAAGTTTTACATTTAGGAATGATAGTTATAGGAATTAAAGGACTAACTACACAAGAAACAGGTACAAAAACTCTTTTAGTGGTTTTAGATAAATCATGGTCAAACATGGTAGATCAAGCTATGATAGCCAGTATTGAAGTAGATATGAATCAGAATATAGGTATGTTTTTATTGTACTCCACAAATAATTATGCCAGTTAGAGATTTAGATAAGTTAACAATAGGTATTTAGACAAAGGGTTATGAACATTTTTAAGGAGATATTTTAGTTGTTAGCATAGGAATTTTAGGAAAAGTCACAAATAATTTAGGCGTAAACTATAATTTAGATATTAAAGGCATTATAGATGGAATAGCCAATAAAGGAATTAGTTTAATCAAACCTTCTACCATTAGTTCTTTAGAATTAGTAGGTCAGTCATGGAATATTAGTAAACATTTAGAAATCCAACAAAATAACAAACCATTAGCTCTAGAAGAAGTCCTTATATATCAAGACCTTAGTGGTAATACCAGTATTAGATTTATAAATTATAAAACAGTTAACTAGCAAGTAGAAGATAATAAAGAACCAAAAGTATAAATCGCCTTTGTGATTAAAGAATTATAGTCATTTGACCCAGAAGAAGATTAGGTAATTTACGAAGTAGATACATTATTAGGATTAAAAGAACTTGAAGAAGTAGATAATGAAGAAGAAGAATTAGAAAAGTTATTACAATTAGATTAGTATCTCAAGGCTTAAGAGCAAGAAGAAGAACTAAATATAATTAGCCAATTTGAGATAGGCTTAGAAACAGGATTTTCAATAATCTAAGAAAAAAAAATTCCAGAAATTATAGAACAAGTAGTTAATAAAGAATTTTCTTTAACTAATCATAGATCAGAAGTAGATGATATGTATTTAGATCCAATTAGAATTAATTATTCTTTTGACTAGGCAAATGAAATAATTAGTCAGCATTTTAATACTAATTTAGTAGATGCAATAGTTGCAGGAGAGATTCCATTTTCAGATTTTTATAAAAATAAAAAACAACCCTTAGAACCAGTTTATATGGTAGATGTAGGATAATCATTAGGAAAAAGAGGTAGATATGATCTAGATTATTCAAAAATTTCCCCTAGAATAGTAAAAGGCCAAGGTAGACCAAAGTGGAAAAATCTATCAATTAGTTATCAGGATAGAGATAGAAATATTATTGGAAGTTATGGAACCAAACAACCCGTAGATCACATAAAATTAGGATATTTACTCAATATAGAAACTAATCCATTAATGTGACCATGAGGACTTAATATATGAGAATAGAATACAACTAGATTATGGTACAACAAAGATAGAAGACGAATAGATATGTTTTCTTTTTTTTGAAACCACCTTAGGAGTTACAGCTTTAAAAAATTAAACCCAGGTAGAATAAACGAAGTAAAAGCCATAAGAGAAAATCCTTATAATTTCACCAACCTCATCAGAACAATTATTTTAGGTTTTGACCTAAGTAGAGAAAACACCAGTCTTTAAGATACATACATTAGAAACTTAGAACAGTTAACTTTGCATAATTTTAAGTTTATAGATAAATTTTCATAAGATTTTAATTTTATGATTAGTAATGCAGGAAAGTTAATGAATCAACAGTTAGCAGATAAGTATTTTAGTAAACGTCTAAGATAGTTAGGAATAGAAATCACTCAAAAATGGAAAGAAATAGCAGGCAATAGAACAAATTTAGGAATAAGACCTTGAATTAATTTCACTTTCAATTATTTTAAGGATAAATGTACTCAAGTAGAATTAGATGATTAGTTAAAAAGACAATCAAGTGCATTTTGCAAATCAGCTATTTATAACCCTCAATAGTATGGTAAGTGTAGTTATCTAGAAAAATGTAAGAAACATCTTAGCCAATCTAGACAACTTAGAAGAACTACTAGAGATAAACCAGGAAAAGTCAAACATGTTAGAAAATAAGCAGGAACTAGAAAATGTAAATGTTTTATATGTGGAAATGAAAATCATTTAGCTAATAAATGTCCTCAAAAAACTAGATACCCAGATAAGTCCATGTTTGTTAAAAAATTAAAGGATGAAATAGTTAGTGCTAGCGACAACGAAGGAAGTATTTATAGTATAATTTCATAATCAGAAAACGAAGGAATGGAATTAATTTTTGTGAACACAAAATGTCAGCATGGTTGGATTCAAGAATCAGGAACACTTAGTACCCCTTGTTTTAATTATATATTTTATCCATAAATGGCACATAGGGCTTAATGTAAAATATGTGGTATAGAGATATGTACTATTTGTATAAAAATGTTTTTTGATATGGAATTTTAGGTTAAACAGAAAAGTGTAAAGAAAGTCCCATTAAAATTAGAATTAATAGCTGAAGTTCCCGACTTCTCTGTAGGATCTACTAGTTTCTGATACTGAGAGGGGGGTGAATCAGTATCACCACAATTCACAATTCGCAGGTAAGTGAACAACTTCAATCTCTTCTTAAAAGCAAACTCTTTCTCAGACTCGACTAAGGTGGATCTATTGCTACCTACTAATCACAATAGTCCCCAAAGTCACCTTTCAGACACCTTGCCTAATCGACAATACAGATGTTTTTGTTTAGGTCTTCGTTAGGTTATGGGTTGGCTGATAGTTTAGTTGCATTCACAACTCAATTCAAAGAACAGAACGTAAAGCAAATTAAGGACACACGAGATTTACGTGGTTCCGTCAACGTGACGTACATCCACGGTGGTAGGGACTTTTCCTCTATCGAGACTATCCACTATACTTGTGAATACAAGTTACAATGGATGTCTTTAATTCTCTGCTCCTTTCACTATTGCAATTACTAAGCAAGTACAATACAAAGAGTGTCACTTACTGTGTCTACCCTTCTTCTAGCTTGTCTTGCCTCTGTTGAATTAAAAGGCTGCTCCACTGCCCCTTAGAAGTTCACCGCAACGCTCTCTAACCACTCTTGAAGAAGTTTGGAAATACGTTGAGTTCAATGCTTCGCTGAATTCCTTCTCTACATTGTATTACACAATTCCTGCTTTCACCGTCTTACGGTCTCACCTGTCTCTGTTTCACAGTCTCACTATTTCACGTTTCCGGTACGCATTTCACGTCTCATGGCCTACCCCATGCTTCCGGTCTGTCACGCACGTTCTGGTCTCACACCAATGTAGTCTCACGCCCCATGACTCACCTGTGCGTTTCTCTCTCACCGTCCAACCGGATTTCTCTCTCCTACCGCCGAATTTCTCTCTCTTCCCGCTGAATTTCTCTCTCTTCACCGGATTTCACTTTTCTGTTCACCGTCGGGTTCCTCTCTCTTCCCGCCGGTCTGCTTTGATTTGGCCGTCGAGTTTCTCTCTCGTTCCGATCTGGCCGTATAGGTCTTTGCCGTCCACCCGCTTTCAGCTGTCTAGCCGTGTCGTCTCCTCGCCGACCGCTGGTGTACCGGTGGTGTGTCGTTCCTCACGGGTTTCTCTCCTTCTCCGGTCCGCGTTTTCTCTCTCTTCGTCCGCCGGTTTGCTCGATTTTTCAGCCATTGATGGCTGTGTTTTCTCTCCTTCCCGTCGACGGCTGCTCAATTGCTTCGACCATCCACCTTTGTTCTTTGTTCAGCCCCCAAATCTGATTTTGGTCGTGCTTCTCTTCGTTTTGTTGTGTACTATTTGTTGACCGTCGAGTTTCTCTCCTTCTTCCGACGATGGCTACTGTTCACGACAGCTACTGTTCACTCGATTTGTCCGTCGGCTGCACTATTTACTCTCTTCGTCCTTGCCGGTAATGTTCTTCCGTGTAGGGTTTGGTGTTCTCATTAGTTGGTCGGTTTCTAGGTTTTTCTGAATGCTTAATATTGCCGACACCTTGTTCTTTGTCTTCCAAGACCATTATATATTCTACTCCATGAAACCCTAATAGGGCTTACATGGTGAATTTACTTTCTTACCCTTCAGTGTGGTTTTACCTTTTTGCCCTTCCATGTGGCTTTATTTTCTTGCACACGTAAACCTAGTTGACAACAATTACAACCCATACAAGGCTGTGGGAACAACAATCTCCCCCTTTGTAATTGTTGGCAACACTCATAACAAAAGCCACTATGCAGCAGTTTCAACTCCTCCTAAATATGCACTCCTCCTTTCTTAACAGCTCCCCCTACACAGTTGCTTCTCTCCCCTTTTGCCAACCAATTACAAATTTGAAAAACTTGCAAAGTAGAGATAGAGGATTCACATGATATTAAGGCTTGAGGAGGCATTCGCACAGACAGACTCATTTTGTGCTTTTCAAACAACTCTGTGGACAGAAATTTAGTTAGATCTTACATAACCTCTTTAACAGATTTATGTTCAACTTGTGAGAGTAAAGCAGTAGCTCCCACAATTCTTCTTCTTGTTGTAACTCTTGCAGATAGGTCACCTGTGATCTAATTTTCTTGATGAGCACTGGTTCACGTTTTCTTTGGCTTTCTTTCTTGCACCATCTTAGTTGCAAGAAGATCTCTTTCTTCATTAATCACATACAAATTTCCAGCTATTCTCTTCCCAACTGCAACAGTATTGCCTTCTTTACTCTTTACCTAGCAACCTGTTTTTGTGAATATTACCTTATGGTCTTCATTGCATAGTTTGTTGACAGATGCTAGATTATATTTGAGTCCTCCAATATGCAGGACATCTTTCAGCTTTCCTCTTCCAATGTGTACTGACCCCTGACCACTGATGTTGAGTGAATCATCATTGCCAAACTTGACTCTGCCTTCTCTTGACTTGTTTAGCTTTGACAATTTACTCTTGTCTCCCTTCATATGTGAAGTGCATCCACTGTTAAGGATCCACTGTTTATCCTTGCAATCAGCCTTCAGTGCAATTTCAGCTATATTAGCCACCTCCCTTTTAGCTTTATATTCCTTCTTTTGAACTATTTGGAAGATAGCTTTCTCCTTTTTTTCAGCTTTAACTGCACCGCTTATTTTCACTGTGCCATTAAGTGTCTTCTCTTGCTCAGGGAGAAGTATCATGCATCTCTTGGCATTATGGTCATCTTGCCCGCACCTTTCACACTGTTCCAAGTCTGCTAATATAGCAAACTTGTTTTTTGAAACTACTGGTTTGGGCTTCCACCAATAATCCTCGTCAATGTGTCCTCGCCTTTCACAGTGTGCAAGAACTCACGACAGGTGTTCTCTTCTGAATTTTGTACTGTCTCCCCCTGTATGCAACATCGGATCTTTTCAAGTTGGAGACATATACTGGCCTTCTCCATTAGCAGTTACTCACCTTATGACCCCAAACTCCACAATAAAGGCAATGACCTTGAAACTGCCTCTTCTTGGGTCTGATCACAGCTTGTTTTCTTCTGTTCATCACTTGCTGTGTAGGCAAAGTAGCTGGCTTCTTTGCTTGTGTGACTTTCATTTCAGTCACCTTCTTCTCCTTCTTCTGTTCAGCTGTAGCCCTCTACTGGTTGACTTTCTTTTCTTTCTGAGATGTAGCAGCTATGGGCTGCTGCTCTTTAACCACATCCATCATTTTTGGCCTTGGCTTTGGTTTGATAACTGTCTTCTCTTCTTCAGTTATCTTCACCTGAGTCACAGCCTTCTCTTTCAACTTCTGTGGCAAAGTCTCATTCTTCCTTTCTCTTGCAGAGCTTGTTTCTCCTACCACTTTAAACTTCTGCAAGTTCTTCTCACTCTTTTTGAGTTGTTGTTGAAGTCTTAGCAACTCTATCTCCATTTCTTCAATTGTTGAAGTCCTTGAGCCAAGCTCTATAGTAAGGTCTTCACATATTTTGATTTGTTCTTCAAATCTTCTCTTCAAGTCAATATGCTCAACCCTTATTTCATCATTTTGACTTTCAACTTCCTCAAACTTAGCTTCAACTTGTTTTATATGGGCCTCCAACCTTCTTATGGTTTTACCCCTTCTGACTATCTCCTTTGAAGCTGCTTTCAGCTCAGCTTCAAGATCTAGCTCTTCTTCATCAACCTCCTCTTCCTCTTCAGAGGTTGAGCTACCACCTTGTGTTGATGCCATAAAGACATGCTCATTTAATGAGTCTTCATCTTCCTCCTCATCAGCTTCTTTTGTCTGACTCACATAACTCTTGAATGAGTCTCACTTTTTCCTCTGTGGGTTAGCAGTTTTTTTACTGGACTTATTTGATTTGAATGATGATCTTCTCTATCTTGAATTCGGCTCATCATCATCCTCATCTTCATCATCAAGCTTCACTTTGCGCTTAGAAGCAAAGTGTCCAGTCTTCCCACAACGATAGCATCTCAAGGCCAACTATCTTTTTCCCTTCTTAGACCCCTTTTTGAATTTCCTTGTGAAGTATGCCAATACTTCACCTTCACTTTCTTCCTCAGCATCATCATCATCACCTTCACTAGATGATTCTTCCTCTTTTTTTATCTTTAAGTGCTTCATAGCTTTGAAAGCTGCCTCCTTTGATACCTTTGTTGTTGCAAAGCTTTCATCTCCACATATGGTAGTTAGTTCCGTTGAAGATTGGAACCTTCTTGCTGTAAGTGGTGCCAGTGCTAGTACCGGCTTCCATTTCTCAGTATGCTGAACAAGTCAAACTTCTAGATCCCTTCAAACTAGTAAACCAAGCTATTAGGCTTCAAATTGGTGAACCAGTGCTCTGATACCAATTGAAGTTCCCGACTTCTCCCTATGGATCTACTAGTTTGTGATACTGAGAGAGGGGTGAATCAGTATCACCACAATTCGCAATTCGCAGGTAAGTGAACAACTTCAATCTCTTCTTAAAAGCAAACTCTTTCTCAGACTCGACTAAGGTGGATTTATTGCTACCTACTAATCACAATAGTCCCCAAAGTCACCTTTCAGACACCTTGCCTAATCGACAATACAGATGTTCTTGTTTAGGTCTTCGTTAGGTTATGGGTTAGCTGATACTTTAGTTGCATTCACAACTCAATTCAAAGCACAGAATGTAAAGCAAATTAAGGACACATGAGATTTACGTGGTTCCGTCAACATGACCTACATCCACGGTGGTAGGGACTCTCCCTCTACCGAGACTATCCACTATACTTGTGAATACAGGTTACAATGGATGTCTTTAATTCTCTGCTCCTTTCACTATTGCAATTACTAAGCAAGTACAATAAAAAGAGCGTCACTTACTGTGTCTACCCTTCTTCTAGCTTGTCTTGCCTCTGTTGAATTGAAAGGCTGTTCCACTGTTGCTTAGAAGTTTACCGCAACGCTCTTTAACCTCTCTTGAAGAAGTTTGGAAATACGTTGAGTTCAATGCTTCGCTGAATTCCTTCTCTACGTTGTATCACACAATTCCTGCTTTTACCGTCTTACGGTCTCACCCGTCTCTTGTTTCACAGTCTTACTATTTCACGTTTCCAGTGCGCCATTTCACGTCTCATGGCCTACCCCACACTTCCAGTTTGTCACGCACGTTTTGGTCTCACGCCAACGTAGTCTCACGCCCCATGACTCACCTGTGCGTTTCTCTCTCACCGTCTAGCCGGATTTCTCCCTCCTACCGCCATATTTCTCTCTCTTCACCGGATTTCTCTCCCTTCCCGCCGAATTTCTCTCTCTTCACCGGATTTCACTTTTCTGTTCACCGTCGGGTTTCTCTCTCTTCCCGCCGGTCTGCTCTGATTTGGCCGTCGGGTTTCTCTCTCATTCCGATCTAGCCGTATAGGTCTTTGCCGTCCACCCACTTTCGGCCGTCCAGCCGTGTCGTCTCCTCGCGGACCGTTGGTGTACCGGTGGTGTGCCATTCCTCACGGGTTTCTCTCCTTCTCCGGTCTACATTTTCTCTCTCTTCGTCCGCCAGTTTGCTCGATTTTCTGACCGTCGATGGCTGTGTTTTCTCTCTCCTTCCCATCGACGGCTGCTCAATTGCTTTGACCATCCACCTTTGTTCTTTGTTCAACCCCCAAATCTGATTTTGGTCGTGCTTCTCTTCGTTTTGCCGTGTACTGTTTGTCGGCCGTCGGGTTTCTCTTTTTCTTCCTACAACGGTTACTGTTCACGAGGTTTCTATTCACTTGATTCGTCTATCGGCTGCACTGTTTACTCTCTTCGTCCTTGTCAGTAGTGTTCTTTCGTGTAGGGTTTGGTGTTCTCATTAGTTGGTTGGTTGTCTAGGTTTTTCTGAATGCTCAATATTGCCGACACCTTGTTCTTTGTCTTCCAAGACTATTATATATTCTACTCCATGAAACCCTAATAGGGCTTACGCGGTGAATTTACTTTCTTACCCTTCCGTGTGGTTTTACCTTTTTGCCTTTCCATGTGGCTTTACTTTCTTGCACACGTAAACTTAGTTGACAACAATTACAACTCATACAAGGCTGTGGGAATAACAATAGCAACAAAGGTAGCAAGACATGATTTAGAAATAGAAAAATTAAGTTATGAAGTAGAACAAATCAGAAATACAATAGAATCTAGTATGTCAGGAAAACTTCTAAAGTTTAGTTTTATGACAAAACAGATGTCATTAACTTGTAAGCCTACTAGAGGTCATAATTTACTTGCAGTAGAATGTAGAATTTGGTTTAATTAGGATAAATTCATAGAAGTTACAGCCTTAATAGATACAAGAAGCACCAAAAGTATAATTAGTGAAAAGTTAGTTCCAAAAGAATTTAGGAAAAAACTTAGTTACCTAATAATCAGTCAAAGTTTTGATGGTAGAATTTTAGGAATGTCAGAAGTAGTTTACAATGCCACTATCCAATTTAAAAATTTCTCTAGAAAATTTTCAGTCAAATATAGTTGACCTTAGACTAACATTATCCTAGCACAAGCACAGATTTGTCATTTCTTATTAGGTTTAAATTTCATCACTAATTTATGAGGATCAGTTACACTTAGTAGAAATTGTATAACTATTAATAAGAATACGTTTACATTTCCCATGAATACTTATATTCAGACATGAGAGTTAGCTCGAAAGCATGGTGGACCCACTCCCCCTTTAGAATTTTTAGATCAGAAAATAAAAGGTAAACTAGACCAAGATTCAGCCAAATTAGCAGTTGAAGAATACTATAGATAATTAGAAAAAGGTCCAAAAAAACCACAAGATAAAAAATACAAATAGTGAATTAGTAAGTTAGAAAAATTAGGATTCATTAGAGAAAATATTGCCAAAACCAAGTTTAAACTAAGATTGGATTGAAGATCAAAAATCCAAATATAGTCATTAGAACTCAAAATTTAGAATACTCACCAGAGGAATTGTTAAAATTTAAGAAACAAATCAAAGAAATGTTAGAATTAGGAACCATTAGAAGAAGTGAATCACCATATAGATTAGCAGCCTTCATAGTTAGGAATCATTCAAAAGAAAAATGAGGAAAAACTAGGATAGTTTATAATTATAAAAGGTTAAATGACAATACAAAAGATGATGGTTACAACATCCTAGATAAGGCTAGTCTTTTAAATCTCATTCAAGATAAAAAGATTTTTAGTAAATTTGACTTAAAATAAGGATACAATCAGCTTAAGTTAGAAGAATCAGCTAAACCATAGACCGCATTCACCTGTAGTGAAGGATATTTCAAATGGAATGTTCTATCATTTGGTCTTAAAATCGCACCAATAGTCTTTCAAAGTTTTATGGATAGTATATTTAAACAATTAGATTTTTGCTTAGCTTACATAGATGACATTTTAGTAGCATCCAGAAATCTTAAAGAACATAGTTGGTATCTTAGTCAAGTATTTTCTTTAATAGAAAATTCAGGAATAGTAGTTAGCAAAAAGAAAATAGAGTTATTTAAAAGAAAATTTTCTCTATGGTTTTCTGGTTGATTTCTTTGGTTGTTTTAAACTAGGCTATCTCTATTTGTTATTTTTGGATTGTTTCCTGGAGGCTAAGAATTTTTGGTGGGGTTTGAATAACTCGGTTAAAGTAAGGCTGGGCCTAGTGCTTTAGGCAAATTTGGGCTGATTAGGCACTATTTTTGTTATTCGATCTGAACCATGTTCAACAAAGTAGTTTGGGCCTATTTAGGCTCTTATAAAGTCTAAGGCTGCAAAGAAGTTAGTGAATCCCTTCCATAAGACATTATCAAAACTTTTAATCTAAGGAATTACTGAAGCCCAATGACAATAAATGCCAAGGAAATGTCCACGGACTATAACATATAATGGAAAAGCTTGGCCCTTTAATGGTTTATGGTTCTTAGCAAAGTATATGCTAAGGGCATATAAACATCTAACTTTTTGATTTGGTTGTTGGGTAGTCCAAATGTTATCTAGGAGGCATTGTTGGTAAGGTGAAATAGCTAAATAAGATAAAGGCTTAAAAGCATACTTAAGAGGGACTTTGGGCAATCTAATATGTCTTATAACTTTACTAATCTCATGAGAACAATCATTTTAGGTTTTGACCCAAGTAAAGAAAAACCAATCTTCAGGATACATACATTAAAAACTTAGAACAGTTAACTTTGCATAATTTTAAGTTTATAGATAAATTTTCACAAGATTTTAATTTTATGATTAGCAATACAGGAAAATCAACGGATCAACAGTTAGCAGATAAGTATTTTAGTATACTTTTAGGATAGTTAGGAATAGAAATCACTCAAAAATGACCTCTTTTTCTTGATGATTCTCCTACATCTGCCATATAAACTGGTTCTAAGGGTTGCTTTTTATTTTTATAAAAATCTAAAAATGGAAACTCTCCTGCAACTATTGCATCTACTAAATTAGTATTAAAATGCTGACTAATTATTTCATCTGCTTAGTCAAAAGAATAATTAATTCTAATTGCATCTAAATACATATCATTTACTTCTAATCTAAGATTAGTTAAAGAAAATTCTCTATTAACTACCTATTTTATAATTTATTGAATTTTTTATATAGAAATTAATCCATTAATATAGCCATTAGAACTTAATGTATAGGAATAGAATGCAATTAGATTATGGTACAATAAAGATAGAAGAGCTACAAATATATTTTCATTTTTTGAAACCACCTTAAGAGTTACAGCTTTAGGCTTTAGGAATTTGGCAAAGCTTTAAAAAATTACACCCAGGTAGAATAAACAAAGTAAATGCCATAGGAGAAAATCCTTATAATTTCACCAACCTCATTAAAACAATTATTTTAGGTTTTGACCAAAGTAGAGAAAACACTAGTCTTTAGGATACATACATTAGAAACTTAGAACAATTAATTTTGCATAATTTTAAGAACTCTTTCCCCTCTTCCCGATCAGATTAAAAATATAATTAAAGAAAAACTTGAACTTTCTATGGTGGAGAAATTTATCTGCCTCCAGAAATTCTTAATGGAGAAACACTTTCTAGATCATGAAGCTATTGGAATTATATCAATGTGCAAGAGGATAACCTATGCCGGTAATAATAGTCGTCACTAGTTGAAGGTTGAATAACGTGTCTCAACAATAGGCCCGGTAGGTTGCAACAGCAAAGAAGAAAATGTGCCCCGACAGTAGGGGAAGAGAACTTGCCTAAGCAGCAGGTGAGGCAACTTGCCAAGGCAACAAGAGAGGTAGCACCAGTAGCAGGGAAAGAGATCGTACTAAGGTAGCAGAGGAGGCAACCTGCGAAAGTAGTAGGTGAGGTATCACTAGCAGTAGGGGAAGAAACTTGCCAAGGCAACAGGTGAGACAGCACCAGCAGCAAAGGAAAAGAACCTACCTTGGTAATAGGGGAAAAGAACCTACCAAGGCTGCAAGTGAGGCAACAACAATAGTAAGAAGAGAACCTACCAAGGCTGTAGATGAGATAGCACCGGTAATAAGGAAAAGAACTTGCCAAGGCAGCAGGTAAGGCAACACCAGTAACAGGGAAGAGAACCTACCAAGGCAGCAGGGGAGGCAAGCAACAAGCGGAGAGAAGTTGCAATGGAGAGAACTTGCAGCCGAGAGAACCTACAGAGGAGAGAACCTACAAAAGATATAAGCTACGAAGGAGAGATAGCAACAGTAGCATAAAGAACCTGTCAAGAAGAGACCAGCAAAACTTGAGCAAAAACTAGTAATGAGGAAAAAGAAGATTTGCTTTCTGCAATAGTAGCATATGTATATTGAGTGATTTTTTTCAGGGAAGTCTTAGTCTAAACTTTTAATAAGCTTCTTGAAAAAGGGTGGGAGACCCTTGGAGTGATCGAGAGATCAATCCTTTGAATGATCAGGAGATCAACTTACTGATCAGGAGATCATTGTAAGTGGTTAAAGAGTGATCCTTCCACAAGTGGTCAAGGAATGATCCTTCCACAAGATAACTGTATCCCTTGATCACAAGAGTGGATTGTGTGATTTAGAAGTGATCCTATCACACCTTGGACATAACTCACACATTGTGGGTGAACCACATAAAAATCTTTGTGTGTTCTCTGGTACTTGCGTATGGTTGATATCTATACAACTACTTTCACATAAAGAAAAAAGATAAAACATTAGATCATTGACTCTAACAAGTCACAGAGGTTGATCTGGAAAGATTTGTAAAAGGTGAGTATCTCATATTAATTCACCCCTCCCCCTCTTAGTGTAAGACCTAAGAAGGTCCTCATCAAAGTTTTACCTTTTTCTCTAAGATGTAGTTATGGTAGTCAAAAACCAACTCAACGTATTTCTCCCATTCTAAGTAGGCTTCAAGATTATTTTTCCCTTGGAACAGAGGAATTTTTATTTTAATGCTACCCAAATCATAATCATGAGTGTCTTACCTCCTTAAATCTCTCCAACATTAATTGATTTACAAAGTTGAAGCCATGACAAATGCTTTACACCAATCTTTATCTTTAGTTGGTTGATAAACAACTAACTTAAATTGAAGAAAAGGTTAAAAAGGCTGAAAAGGCGATACAATAAAGGGATAATATCCTTAAGCCTTTAAATAAACCAAAAATTGAAAAATGGTTTGATTTAAGCCACTACCATTGCCAAGGAATATAGGCAATCTTTTCTCCTAAAATTTCTATCTACTTAGAAGCAATATGATAATCCTATTATATTCTTTAAGGAATATGATACCAAATAGTAAATATTAAGAGTTCATTCTTGGCCTTACGATTTTTCTCACAAAATTGTCCATAAACAAACTTCATTTTTATTGGAAGAGTTATAAGATGAACTTCTTATTTTAAGAAACAAGTTTTAAACCAATTAAGAAAACATATAGTGTCACAAGGAAAGTACAACTGGATGAATCAACTAAACTTTTTTTTGTCTTTTTTCACAAAATAGAGCCTTTTCTTATGCCTCTACATAGTCAAAGTAATTAAAGGTTTTAACCTTCCACCATTCTTTTAACTCTTTATAAGAAAGAATATCTCTTCGCCATTCATTGAGGTAAATAACTCTTTTGATTATAAAATTGACATATGCCCAATCTTTTAATCCACCATACCTTGTTTCTCTTTATATAAGCTTAATCACCACTAATTCGCCTTTTATTAAAGGTCAGTCAAAAGCTTCTTATAAGGAGCTAGAAAAAAGCAAAAGGCTTGTTGAGGCAACAAAGATAAAAAAAAAATTTGTTTGCTACAAATATGGCCAGGTGGGGCATTATTATAATAAATACTAGACAAAAATGAAAAATCAAGAGCTATTGATGAAGGCCTTAAAAGGTCATTTTTATGCATCTTTTTATCATATAATGATTTTGATAAAGAAGATATAATGATTGATGTAATAGACATGAGAAGCTCTAATGATTCTAATTTTGATTTAGAATCAGGTTGTCAAGAGCAATATGACTATTACAAAGCTCTTTGTAAAAGTTATGGCTTTTAGTCCTTATAAAAAAAGATGACATGATCTTAGATTTCATTGATAAATTTCAAGATCTAGATGAGAGAAAAGAATAATTAGAAAAATATTTACAGATGTCAAAAAGAGAAAGGGCTAAACTCAATTTAGCTATTCCTAAGGTAACATATAGTATAGACATTGTTATACAAAAATGAAAAGTAGGGTTCAAAGTTCCTTAACACCATAGAAAGAATGCTTTATATAGAATCTTAAAGTAGGAATTAAGGAACTTAAAAGAGAGATTAAAGATTTGAGAGAAAGGATTACTATCCTTGAACATATGCCTACTAGAAAAGAAGTTCCAAACTTAATAATGATTTATGGGTTATTCAAGACATAATAACACAAGTCTCAAAATGAAATCATTGGTTAGTGTAGACATTTAAGATAATTTTATGATTACTTTTTTTGAATGATTTCTTGGAAAAAAAGGGATAAGGCTTATTAACTAGAAATGAAGTGATGGTCTCATCTTTCAAGTAACAAATCATTCTATCTAGGCAAGAAAAGCTAATTAAGATCAATAATGCATTTGTTTGATGGAATTTGGATTCAAACTACTCGTTGTGTATTGGCATGCTTGTTGTAATTGAATTAATGGTTGGTGTAAATATGGATGAAAATTACATGATCATTTTGTGTGAATGATTCTTTACAATATAAGGAAAAGCCTTATAGCTAGTGAATTAAGTGATAGCCTTAAGTTTCAATCAATGAACAATTATTGTTGAGTAAAGGAGGCTAATCAAGAGTGATAACTCCATTATTTGATAGGTATCAGTTAATTTAAACTAACCAAGGTTTAAAAATATGCATCTCATAATGATTTCAATGTGTGAATGATGCCATGGAATGAAATGATAAGCCTTATTTGTTAGAAACAAAGTGATAGTCTCATTTTGCAGGCATTGAACAATTATATCCTTGTAAGAAAATCTAATCAAGTTAAGCAACTCATTTGTTTGACAGAATTTAATGGACTCTAACTAAAGTTGTATTAACACGAATGTTCACATAAAGACTTAATAACTAGTATCTCATAAAGATATATATGATAGTATAGAAATTTCAGTTAAGTTTATGATTTCTTTATGTGAATAACTCTTTAGAATAAGAAGATAAGCCTTATTACCAAGAAATAAAACCGTGACCTCATCTTTTAGGTAGTAAATCATTTTATCTATATAATAAAAACTAATCAAACAAAATAACTTTTAATGGATTTAGTTTACCTAGGGAGTATTTATGCTACAATGAACTTAAAAATTAATATTAATATCATGATCATTTGAATAAACAATTCCTTACAATGAAATGAGAGACCTTATTACCATGAATCAAGTGATGATCTCAAGTATCAAGCCATCAACAATTGATTTTATTAAAGAATGCTAACCAAGAATCGTTGTTTCTTTATTCTACAGACTTCATGGCTTCATACTTCCTAGATGTGAAGTCCTTTCATCAAGTATTCAAGAGGCAATCTTTTGGTTTAAGTAATGAACATTTAGCTTGTATTAAATAAAACTAATTGAGAGAAAAAATTTTCTATTAGACAAACTTCAATGGATCTAGACTAGGCAAAACATGAGGGTGTATCTTATAAGTAAAACAATGATTGGTGCAAACATTTAAGTTAATTTCATAATTCTATTGTTTGAATAACTCCTTGGAAAGAAAGGAAAGCCTTATTAACCAAAAATGAAATGCTAATCATGATGGACAACTCCTTTATTTGATTAAATTTAATGGATTCAAACTAACATCATGGCATTAACCTGTATGTCATAATGAAAAATTAATATTTGTTGCAGACATGTATGTTAATTACATAATTATTTTGTGTGAATGGTTACTTGCAATAAAAGGAGAAGCATTATTGCAAAGGGATGAGGTCATAATCTTAAGTTTCAAGTAACAAAAGATTCTTTCCTCTTAAAAAAGCTAATTAAGTGTACTAGCTCTTTTCATTGTTGCAATTCAAAGGATTTAGACTACTAAAGGAGACATTATTATTAAGTAATCAAAAGATCATGCATTTTATCGATTTGTTGCACCAACATGTCCAACTATTATTTCTCCTTGTATGCCACTTGTCATTGTGCTTACATGGAATTAATTCACCTTGGAATGGTGGAAATCTATTCAAAAGCATTAAATGTTAAAATGGTTGCTACTAGTTTGTTAAGTTTTTAATGATTCAAGTTTTTTAAGTTAGATTTAAAATTATGCAATATTCCTAGGCATTAAATAAGGTTAAGACTCCTATGTAAACCCTATAGGGCATCACTTTAGCATAGCTAACTTTGAATGACAATCGAGAGTTTTCACTCTTACAATCTTGTTGCATTTTTTTAAGGTTTTTCTATTACTTCATGGATTCTATATGTTGAGCCTATCTTTGATGGCTAATGTTGGATTTGTTGTCAACAGCATTTCCCATGGTTGTTCTTGTTCATTTGATGTTATTAATGTTGTTGAGATGCAGAGAGGTCGTCGGGCAAAATTGTTGATGGTAGGTCAACCCTAAAGTCGATGAGTTAATGTTGACCATTAACTATAAATTTTAAAGGTTAAGGCTAATTGTTAACCTTAAATTTTAGGAAGTTAATGTTGACCATTGACTCTAAATTTTAGGAATAAAATTTGGTCATTGATTGTAGGACAATCTTTGGGAATCAATGTTGGTCATTAATAAGTATGCAACCCTAATCTCAAGGCTCTATAAATACCTCCATGCGCCTTGCAAGACAAATGTATGTGCTGCAGAATTTTTTTTTTTAAAAGAGAACAGCAAACTTAAAGACAGCCACCAAGGAGAGGTGCAGCTAGCCAAGAGAGTTACAGCTAAGGAGAGGTGCAACTGGCCCAAAGAAGTGTAGCACCATGGAGAGGTACAACTGGCCAAAAGAATTGCAGCAACAGCTAGCCACCAAAGAGAGTGCAGCAACCGACCACCAAAGAGAGTGTAGCAACCAGCCAAAGAAGAGGTGACAACAACCACCAAAGAAAGAGGCAGCCACTCCAAACCAATAAAAGGAGAAGGTGTGCAGCAACCACACCAAAGAAAGAAGAAGGCAACAACTAGCCAAACCAAAAGAAAAAGGAACCAATTACAACAAATCCAATAGGCAATCCTAGCAAATGCAACACATCCATAAGGCAATCCCAGCAATTGTAGCAAGTCCAGCAGGCAATCCTAGTGATTGCAGCACGTCTAGAAGGCAATCCTAGTAATTGCAGCACGTCCAGAAGGCAATCCTAGCAATTGCAGACATTTACCATGAATATCATGATCATCTGAATAAATAATTCCTTACAATGAAAGGAGAAACCTTATTACCATGAATCAAGTGATGATCTCAAGTTTCAAGCAATCAACAATTGATTTTTTTAAAGAATGCTAACCAAGAATCGTTATTTCTTTATTCTATAGACTTCATGGCTTCATACTTCCTAGATGTGAAGTCCTTTCATTAAGTATTCAATAGGCAATCTTTTGGTTTAAGTAATGAACATTTAGCTTGTATTAAATAAAGCTAATTAAGAGTAAAAATTTTTTTATTAGACAAACTTCAATGGATCTAGACTAGGCAAAACATGAGGGTGTATCTCACAAATAAAACTGTTGTTCCCATAGCCTTGTATGGGTTGTAATTATTGTCAACTAGGTTTAAGTGTGCAAGAAAGTAAAGCCATATGGAGGGGCAAGAAAGTAAAGGCCACATGGAAGGGCAAGAAGGTAAAAGCCACATGGAAGGACAAGAAAGTAAATTCACCGCAAGTAAGCCTTATTAGGGTTTCATGAAAGAGAGTATATAAAGACCTTGGAAGACAAAACTAGGGTAAGGCCAACACAATTGAATACACGGCAAAAACACAAAAGTGTGTGGACAGCCAAATAGAGAAAACAGAAAAACACAACATATGGCCAAAGCATACCGATGGCAAGAGAACAGCAGAACAGGGGATGACGAAATAGTAAAGAAGCAGCCGTTGAAAGAAGCTGTCGAGTGAATAGTAGCCGTTGTCGAGTAAACAATAGCCGTCATCAAAGATAAGAGAGAAAACGAACTCGTGGTTGAAAAAGAGGAGAGGTCAGCAAAAATAGAGAAAAGAGGAGACGGTTGAAGGGGCTGGACGACCGGATGGAAGATCGGAAGAGCAAAACAGCAAAGCCATTGGAAGAGAGAGAAAAATCATATACGACCAAATCAGAGCAAACCAGCTGAAAGAGAGAGAAACCTGACGACCAAGAACAGAAGGTCGACAGAATCGAGAGAGAGAGACGGACGAAGAGTGAGATCATGAAATAGGAAACAAGTCGACAAGGCTGGACGGTGAGAGAGAAAGCATGACACGGCAAGAGAGAGAAATGGGTCCACAGCAAAACAGAATGCACGATCGACGGAAAACTGGGACGACCGAAAATCAGATTTGGGGGCTGAACAAAGAACAACCATCGAGAGAGAGAGAGAAAGGGGAGACGACCGAAAAAGTTAGCAGAACGACAAAAATAAACAACCGGCGGAAACCCAAGAACAGCCAAATCGAAGTCGATGGGAAGGCGAGAAAAAGAAAACACGGCCAAAATCAGAGACGGCTGGACGGCAGAACAGAGGTGAATGGCCAAAGAAGAGTGAACGGCTGGACGGTAAGAGAGAGAAATCCAGCAGTAAGAGAGAGAAATTCGGTGGTAAGAGAGAGAAATCCGGCAAGGAAATTCAAAAAGGGGTTTAAGAAGGGAAATGGACAGTTGTCCTTAAGATGTTATCGTTGTGGGCAGACTAGACACTTTGCTTCTTAGTGCAAAGTGAAACTTGATGATAAAGATGAGGATGGTGATGATAAGCAGAATTCAAGATGGAGAAGACCATCATTCAAATCAAAGAAGTCCAGCAAGAAGACTGCCAACCCACAGAAGAAGAAGAGAGGCTCATTCAAGAGTTATATAAGTCAGATAAAAGAAGCTAATGAGGAGGAAGATGAAGACTTATCATATGAGCATGTAGCATCAGCTCAAGGTGGTAGTTCAACCTCTGAAGAGGAAGAGGAGGTTGATGAAGAAGAACCAGATCTTGAAGTTGAGTTGGAAGCAGCTTCAAAGGAGATAATCAGAAGGGGCAAAACCATAAAAAGGTTAGAGGCTCACATAAAACAAGTTGAAGCAAAGTCTGAGGAAGCTAAAAGTCAAAAGGATGAAATAAGGGTTGAACATATTGACTTGAAGAAAAGATTTGAAGAACAGATCAAAATATGTGAAGACCTTCTATAGAGCTTGGCTCAAGGACTTCAACAATTGAAGAAATAGAGATAGAGTTGCTAAGACTTCAGCAACAACTCAAAAAGAGTAAGGAGAACTTGCAGAAGTTTAAAGTAGTAGGAGAAACAAGCTCTACAAGAGAAAAGAAGAATGAGACTTTGCCACAGAAGTTGAAAGAGAAGGTTGTGACTCAGGCGAAGTTAATTGAAGAAGAGAAGACAGCTATCAAACCAAAGCCAGGGCCAAAAATGATGTATGTGGTTAAAGAGCAGCAGCCCATAGTTGCTACGTCTTAGAAAGAAAAGAAGGTCAGCCAACAAAGGGCTACTGCTAAATAGAAGAAGGAGAAAAAGGTGACTGAAATGAAAGTCACACAAGCAAAGAAGCCAGCAACTTTGCCTACACAGCAAGTAATGAACAGAAGAAAATAAGCTATGAGTGGACCCAAGAAGAGGTAGTTTTAAGGTCACTGTCTTTATTGTGGAGTTTGGGGTCATAAGGTGAGTAACTGCTGGTGGAGAAGTCCAGTATATGTCTCCAACTTGAGAAGATACGATGCTGCATACAGGGGGAGATAATACATGAAGTTCTTGACTTCTCCCTACGATTTACTAGTTTGTGATACTGAGAGGGGGGGTGAATCAGTATCACCACAATTCGCAATTCGCAAGTAAGTGAACAACTTCAATCTCTTCTTAAAAGCGAACTCTTTGTCAAACTTGACTAAGGTAGATTTATTGCTACCTACTAATCACAATAGTCCCTAAAGTCACCTTTCAGACACTTGCCCAATAGACAATACGGATGTTCTTGTTTAGGTCTTCGTTAGTTTATGGGTTAGCTGATACTTTAGCTGTGTTCACAACTCAATTCAAAACACAGAACGTAAAGCAAATTAAGAACACACGAGATTTACGTGGTTCTGTCAACGTGACATACATCCACGGTGGTAGGGACTCTCCCTCTACCGAGACTATCCACTATACTTAGGAATACAGGTTACAATGGATGTCTTTAATTCTCTACTCCTTTCACTATTGCAATTACTAAGCAAGTACAATACAAAGAGTGTCACTTACTGTATTTACCCTTCTTCTAACTTGTCTTTCCTTTGTTGAATGAAAAGGCTGCTCCACTGCTGCTTGGAAGTTCACCGCAACGCTCTCTAACCTCTCTTGAAGAAATCTAGAAATACATTGAGTTCTTTCAATGCTTCGCCAAATTCCTTCTCTACGTTGTTTCACACAACCCCTGCTTTCACTGTCCCACGGTCTCACCCGTCTCCTTGTCTCACGGCTCACCTCACGTTTCTGGTTTGCTGTTTTATGTCTCACGGCCTGCCTCACGTTTCTAGTTTGGCGTTACACGTCTCATACACGTTTTTGGTTTGCACCCTTTGTTGGTCTCACAACTCACGTGCGTTTCTGGTTTGCACGTCTTGCTGGTCACATGCCTCACACACGTTTCTGGTTTGCACTTGTCCGTTTAACACCTCCGGACAACTTGGTTCTAGTCACACGACCTGCCTCACTACCATTGCACATCTACTGGCCTGCACCACTCTTCTGATTTTTCTGGTTTAAGTCACACGGCCTGTCCGTTTCTGGTTTCAGCCGTTGCACGTTCCTGTCCATTTCTCTCCAGGTGGTGTTTACATTTTCTCTTCCAGGATGTATCGTCTCTCACAGGTTGTCTCTCTCACTGTCCAGCCGGGTGCTCTGCTTTTTGTGTTTTTGTGTTTTGCTGGTTTTTGCCAAGAGATCGTTTGGCTGGATATCCCCTATTTTGCCGTTTACTACTTTGGCCGGTTCCTCTGTTCCGTGTTCTCTTTTGCCGTCCGTTCTTTGTTTTGCCATGCTGTTTTGGACGTATGTCTCCTTTGGCTGGTCACTCTCCTTTGTCGTCCACTATGTGTTCTACTGTGTTGGTTTTGCCGTCCAGCCTTTGTGTTTTGCCGATTGTCTCTTGTGTTGGATGAACTCTCTCTTCCTTTTTGGTGGTGTTCTTCGTCATGTAGGGTTTTGCTGAGTGATCACCTTGGTTGGCCGGTTGCTCTAGGTTTGCCATTCCAAAGCTCAATTTCCGACTCACCCTTTTTCTTCCCATCAACGACTACCCTATTTGCTCTCTCTCTCTAGACTATATATTTTGTTGCCGTCCGTTCCTTTTCACTCGGCCGTTCTCCACTTTCTCTCTCTCCCAAGGTTGGGTTTTTCTTTTTCTCCACCCTTGGCCGTATATGGTTTTTTCTCCTTCTCCTATTTGGCCGTTGGATTTTTCTTTGTCGTGCTCCTCTTCTTTTTGTTGTGTATTCAATTGTGTTGGCCTTTTTCCCTAATTTTGTCTTCCAAGGTCTTTATATATTCTCTTCCATGAAACTCTAATAGGGCTTACACGGCGAATTTACCATCTTGCCCTTATGCGGTGAATTTACCTTCTTGCCCTTCCATGTGGCTTTACGTTCTTGCACACTTAAACCTAGTTGACAACAATTACAACCCATATAAGGCTATGGGAACAATAATACAGAATTCAGAAGAGAACACCTATCGTGAGTTCTTGCATATACTATAAAAGGCAAGGACACGCTGACAAGGATTGTTGGTAGAAGCCCAAATCAGTGGTTTCAAAGAACAAGTTTGCTGTATTGGCAGACTTGGAACAGTGTGAAAGGTGCGAGCAGGATGGCCATAATGCCAAGAGATGCATGAAACTTCTTCCTGAGCAAGAGAAGGCATTCAATGGCACAGTGAAAACAAGCAGTACAGTCAAAGCTGAGAAAAAGGAGAAAGCTATCTTCCAGCTAATTCAAAAGAAGGAATATAAAGCAAAAAGGGAGGTGGCTAATATAGCTAAAATTGCACTAAAGGCTGATTACAAGGATAAGCAGTGGATCCTTGACAGTGGATGCACTTCACACATGATGGGAGACAAGAGTAAATTGTCAAAGCTAAACAAGTCAAGAGAAGGCAGAGTCAAGTTTGACAATGATGATTCACTCAACATCAATGGTCAGGGGTCAGTAAACATTGGAAGAGGAAAGCTAAAAGATGTTCTGCACGTTGAAGGACTCAGATATAATCTAGCATCTGTCAGCAAACTATGCAATGAAGACCATAAGGTAATATTCACAAAAACAGGTTGCCGGGTAAAGAGTAAAGAAGGCAATACTGTTGCAGCCGGGAAGAGAACAGCTAGAAACTTGTATATGATTGATGAAGAAAGAGATCCTCTTGAAACTAAAACTGTGCAAGAATGAAAGCCAAAGAAAACGTGGACTAGTGCTCATCAAGAAAATCAGATCATAGGTGACCCATCAGCAGGAGTTACAATAAGAAGAAGAATTGTGGGAGCTACTACTTTACTCTCACAAGTTGAATCTAAATCTATTGAAGAGGCTACATAAGATCTAACTAAATCTCTGTCCATAGAGCTATTTGAAAAGAACAGAATGAGTCTATCTGTGCGAATGCCTCCTCAAGCCTGAAGTTCAGGTAAATCCTCCATCTCTACTTTGCGAGTTTTTCAGATTTGTAATTGGTTGGCAAAAGGGGAGACAAGCAACAATGCAGGGGGAGCTGTTAAGAAAGGAGGAGTGCATATTTAGGGGGAGTTGAAACTGCTGCATAGTGGCTTTTGTTATGAGTGTTGCCAACAATTACAAAGGGGGAGATTGTTGTTCCCACAGCCTTATATGGGTTGTAATTGTTGTCAACTAGGTTTAAGTGTGCAAGAAAGTAAAGCCACATAGAGGGGCAAGAAAGTAAAAGCCACATGGAAGGGCAAGAAAGTAAATTCACCGTAAGTAAGCCTTATTAGGGTTTCATAAAAGAGAGTATATAAAGACCTTGGAAGACAAAACTAGGGTAAAGCCAACATAATTGAATATACGGCAAAAACACAAAAGTGCGTGGATGGCTAAATAGAGAAAACAGAAAAATACAATATACGGCCAAAGCACACCGACGGCAAATGTTGGTGTGCTTTGGCCGTTGAAAAGAAGCAGCCATTGAAAGAAGCTGTCAAGTGAACAGTAGCCGTCATTGGAGATAAGAGAGAAAACGATCCCATGGTTGGAAAAGAGGAGAGGTCGGCAAAAATAGAGAAAAGAGGAAACGGCTGAAGGGGCTAGACGACTGGATGGAAGACTGGAAGAGCAAAATGGCAAAGCCATTGGAAGAGAGAGAAAAATCATATACGGCCAAATCGGAGTAGACCGATGGAAGGAGAGAGAAACCTGACGGCCAAAAACAGAAAGTCGATAGAATTGCGGGAGAGAGACGGACGAAGAGTGAGATCGCGAAATAGGAAACAGGTTGACACGGCTGGACAGTGAGAGAGAAAGCACAACACGACAAGAGAGAGAAACGGGTCGATGGCAAAACAGAGTGGATGATCGACGGAAAGCCAGGATGACCGAAAATTAGATTTGGGGGTTGAACGAAGAACAACCGTTAAGAGAGAGAAAGGGGACGGCCGAAAAAGTGAGCAGAACAGCAAAAATAGACAACCGACAGAAACCCAAGAATGGCCAAATCAGAGTCGACAGGAAGGTGAGAAAAAGAAAACACGGCCAAAATTAGAGACGGCTGGACGACAAAATAGAAGTGAACAGCCAAAGAAGAGTGAATGACTAGATGGTAAGAGAGAGAAATTTGGCGGTACGAGAGAGAAATCCGGCTGGACAGCAAGAGAGAGAGAAACGGACAAGTGAGGCGTGAGACGTGAGACCACCGGCTGGAAGAAAACCAGAACCGTGAGGTAAGAGCAAAAACCAGAAACATATCACCCTTGGAAAAGAAGAAAACTAGAACGTGCGACGGCGTGAGACAAGGAGACGGGTGAGACCGTAAGACAGTGAAAGCAAGAGTTGTGTGAAACAACGTAGAGAAGGAATTCGGCGAAGCATTGAAAGAACTCAATGTATTTTAAGATTTCTTTAAGAGAGGTTAGAGAGCGTTGTGGTGAACTTCTAAGCAGCAGTGAAGCAGCCATTCAATTCAACAGAGGCAAGACAAGATAGAAGAAGGGTACACACAGTAAGTGATACTCTTTGTATTATACTTGCTTACTAATTGCAATAGTGAAAGGAGCAGAGGATTAAGACATCCATTGTAACTAGAATTCTCAAGTATAGTGGATAGTCTCAGCAAGGGAGAGTCCTTACCACCATGGATGTACGTCACGTTGACGGAACCATGTAAATCTCGTGTGTCCTTAATTTGCTTTACATTCTGTGTTTTGAATTAAGTTGTGAACGCAATTAAAGTATCAGTCAACCCATAACCTAACGAAGACCTAAACAAGAACATCCGAATTGTCTATTAGGCAAGGTGTTTGAAAGGTGACTTTGGGGACTATTGTGATTAATAGGTAGCAATAGATCTACCTTAGTCGAGTTTGAGAAAGAGTTCGCTTTTAAGAAGAGGTTGAAGTTGTTCACTTACCTGCGAATTGCGAATTGTGGTGATACTGATTCACCCCCCCTCTCAGTATCACAAACTAGTAAATCCTAGAGAGAAGTTGGGAACTTCAAAAACAATAATTGGTGTAAACATTTAAGTTAATTTCATAATTCTTTTGTTTGAATAACTCCCTGGAAAGAAAGGAAAGCCTTATTAACCAAAAATGAAGTGCTAATCATGATGGACAACTCCTTTATTTGATTAAATTTAATGGATTCAAACTAACATCATGGCATTAACCTGTATGTTATAATGAAAAATTAATATTTGTTGCAGACATGTATGTTAATTACATAATTATTTTGTGTGAATGGTTACTTGCAATAAAAGAAGAAGCATTATTGCAAAGGGATGAGGTCATAATCTTAAGTTTTAAGTAACAAAAGATTCTTTCCTCTTAAAAAAGCTAGTTAAGTGTAATAGCTCTTTTTATTATTGCAATTCAAAGGATTTAGACTACTAAAGGAGACATTATTATTAAGTAATCAAGAGATTATGCATTTTATCGATTTGTTGCACCAACATGTCCAACTATTATTTCTCCTTGTATGCCACTTGTCATTGTGCTTACATGGAATTAATTCACCTTGGAATGGTGGAAATTTGTTCAAAAGCATTAAATGTTAAAATGGTTGCTACTAGTTTGTTAAGTTTTTAATGATTCAAGTTTTTTAAGTTAGATTTAAAATTATGCAATATTCCTAGGCATTAAATAAGGTTAAGACTCCTATCTAAACCCTCTAGGGCATCACTTTAGCATAGCTAACTTTGAATGATAATCGAGAGTTTTCACTCTCACAATCTTGTTGCATTTTTTTAAGGTTTTTTTATTACTTCATAGATTCTATATGTTGAGCCTATCTTTGATGGCTAATGTTGGATTTGTTGTCAACAGCATTTCACATAGTTGTTCTTGTTCATTTGATGTTATTAATGCTGTTGAGATGCAGAGAGGTCGTTGGGCAAAACCGTTAATGGCAAGTCAACCCTAAAGTCGATGAGTTAATGTTGACCATTAACCATAAATTTTAGGGGTCAAAGCTAACCGTTGACTCTAAATTTTAGGAAGTCAATGTTGATCATTGACTCTAAATTTTAGGAATCAAATTTGGTTGTTGATTGTAGGACAATCTTTGGGAATCAATATTGGTCATTGATAAGTGTGCAACTCTAATCTCAAGGCTCTATAAATACCTCCATGCACCTTGCTAGACAAATGTGTGTGCTGTAGAATTTTTTTTTAAGAGAGAACAGCAAACTTAAAGGCAGCCACTAAGGAGAGGTGCAGTTAGCCAAGAGAGTTACAGCTAAGGAGAAGTGTAGCCAGCCAAGAGAAATGCAGCACCATAGAGAGGTACAACCTGCCAAAAGAATTGCAGCAGCAGCTGGCCACCAAAAGGAGTGCAGCAACCGACCACCAAAGAGAGTGTAGCAATCAGTCAAAGAAGAGGTGACAATAACCACCAAAGAAAGAGGCAGCCACTCCAAACCAGTAAAGGAGAAGGTGTGCTGCAACCACACCAAACTAGAAGAGAGAGTATGCAGTAGCCACACCAAAGAAAGAAGAAGGCAATAACTAGCGAAACCAAAAGCAAAAGGAACCAATTACAGCAAGTCCAGTAGGCAATCCCAACAATTGTAACACATCCATAAAGCAATCCCAGCAATTGCAACACGTCCTGTAGGCAATCCCAGCAATTGTAGTAAGTCCAGCAGGCAATCCTAGCAATTGTAGCAAGTCTAGTAGGCAATCCTAGAAATTACAGCACATGTAGATGGCAATCCTAACAATTGCAACAAGTCCAGCAAGCAATCCCAGCAATTGCAACAAGTCCAGCAGGCAATACTAGCAATTGCAGCACCAGCAACAAGTCTAGTAGGCAATACCAGCAATTATAGCACTAATGGCATGTCCAGCAGGCTTTACCAGTAATTGCAACGCCAGCAGCAAGTCTAGCACGTGTAGGCAATGATAGTAAAATGTGCAGCCAGCAATAGCAGAACGTGTAGTTAGCGATAACAGCATGTGCAAGCAGCGACAGCATCACGTACAGGTAGTAATAGCAGAACATGCAAGTAGCGACAATAGCACATGTAAGTAGTGACAGTAAAACGTGTAGGTAGCTACAGCAGAATATGCAGGCAGCGATAACAGCACTTGCAGGTAGCCATAGCAAAACGTATAGGTGGGAATAGTAGCACGTACAAGTAGTGATAGCAGAACATTTAGGCAACAATAATAGAATGTGTAGGCAACGATAGCAGCACATGTAAGCAGCCATAGCAGAACGTGTAGGCAATGATAGTAGCACGTGCAAGCAGCAACAACAGAACATACAAGCAATGACAATAGAACGTTCAAGCAGTGACAGCAGCACGTATAGGTAGCTATAGCAAAACGTGTTGACAGTAATAGCAACACATGTAGGCAATAATAGCAGCATGTGCAGGCAGTGACAACAGAACATGCAGGTAGCAATAGCAACACATACAGGCAATAATAGCAGTAGGGCTGGTAGCTTGTAGCAGCAAAGGAGAAAACGTGTCTCGACAGTAGGGCCGATAACTTATAGCAATAGAGGAGAAAACGTAACCTGCCAAGGTAGCAAGTGAGATAGCACTAGTAGTAAAGGAAGGAGAAGATCCATGATTTGCCCTAACAGCTTATGCACATTGATTAATTCTTCTGAGGAAAGTGTTAGTTACTAAACTCTTGATAAACTTGTTGAAAAAGGGTGGGATACCCTTGGAGTGATCGGGAGATCATTGTAAGTGGTTAAGGAGTAGTCCTTCCACAAGTAGTTAAGAAGTGATCCTTCCACACCATAACTATATCCCTTGATAATAAGAGTGGATTGTGTGATTTAAGAGTGATCCTATGACACCGTGGACATAACTCACACATTGTGAGTGAACCGTGTAAAAATTGTCGTGTGTCCTTAGGTGCTTATATTTGATTAATATCCGTACGACTACTCTCATATACAGGAGAAAGATAAAAATTGGATCATCGACTTTAACAAGTCACAAAGGTTAATCCAAAAAGATTTATAAAAAGTGAATTTCTCACATTCATTCACCCCCCTCTCAGTGTGAAACCTAAGAAGGTCCTCATCAAGTGGTATCAGAGTCTGGGTCCTCTGTTGATTTAACTTGCTTACTATGATCTGAAGATGTTTGTTGCTGCTGTGAATTTTTATCTTTATTGTTGATTGATATCATGGATAGCATGAATAATGTTAACAGTAAAGGCATCCCTACTTTTGATGAACAGAATTATCAGTTATGGAAGAATAGAATGCTCCCATATTTGATGTCACTTGGTTTTGATGTGTTTGACTCTGTTGTTAGGGGCTTCATCCTTGCCACAAAAGGTGATGCTATGATGCCTGCTAATAAAAAGAATTTGGAGTGTGATGGAAAGGTGAAAAATGCCTTATATACCACCTTATCAGACAAAGAATTCACCAAAGTGATAGGGTGTGACATAGCCAAGCAAATTTAGAACAAATTGAAGAACATTTATGAAAGAGACAAGGTTGTGAAGGAAGCCATGCTACAAATTTAGAGGAGTAAATTCAATGACATAAATATGCAAAATGATGAGTCTATGGATGCCTTCATCACAAGAGTCAATGAAATTATATGCTCCATCAGAGCTTATGGAGAAGCTAATATGGTAAGTAAAATACTTAAAACCTTGCCAGAAGCTTACAATGTCAAAGTCTCTTCCATAGAAAATAGAGATCTGGATAGGATGCCCTTAGATGACTTGCACAGCATATTGGTGGCTTATGAAATGAGAATAGCCCCAATGAAAAAAGAAAAGAAGTTTAAGGTAGAGAAGGAGCTGGCCTTCAAGACAATAAAGAAATTAAAGATTAAAGACCAAAAAAAGTAATTTGATAGCAGTTTTAAAAAAGAAGATGGTGATACTAAACTAGATGAAGTCATAGCATACATCACCAAGAATTCGAAGAAAGGAAAAGGGAAGTACAAGGGGAAATTACCATTAAAGTGCTTCAGGTGCAGAGCAGTTGGGCACTTTTCCATGGACTACCCAAAAAGAAGAGAAGTAAACAGTGAGGATGATGATGAACTGGTCCCAAGGAGGAGGACAAAGCAATCCAGTAATTCTAAAGCTAGAGATTTAAGTGCCAAAGGGAAAAAGAAATTCTTCAAATCCAAAAGAAAGAATTTTTTAAACAAGTTAAATGAAGAAGAAATTGATGATGATTCCAATGATGAGGCTGCAAAGGATGTGTTGGTCACTCAAGTAGATGATGATCAAGAATCTTCAAGTGATAGGGAATCAACAAAAGAGAAAGAGGATGAGTTGGTGCAACAACTTAAGAATTAGTTGAGAGCTTGTTTGCATAAAAACAACAAGTTGGAAAAAAGAGGTAAAGCATCTCAAGAAGTTGTATGAAAATTCTATTGTTAATGAAATTGATCTCCAGGTAAAGTTAAAGGAGTTTGAGGCAAAAAAGAAGTAGTACTTAAAGAGAATTGAGGAATTGATTGTACTTGAGGCAGAATAAGGCAAAATGCACGAAGATCTTGGTGCTAAGGTGATTGCTAAGAGCAAAAGGTGCTGATTTTGCAGGCCAAACTCCATAAGGCTAAGTCCAAACTAAGGAACATGAAGAAAGCTTTATGCAGGCCATGGAAATAAAAGAAGAGTCATCTTCAGCGAAATCTAAGGAGGATGCTACCAGAAAATTGGATGAGTGTCTAAGCAATCAAAGACCTCATTCCATGGGGTAGAAAGGACTTGGCTATATTAAAAAGTCGAGTGAGAAGGTACAAGAAAAGAAGAAAATTATGTTTGTACTTAAAACCAAGCACAATTACATGATGGAGAAGAGAGACCAACCCAAGCTAAAATGGGTTATGGAAGATGTGGTGAAAACTCTCATCTAAAGGAGGTAGATTATCAAAATAAAGAGGAGGTTGCCACAATAGTTGCTAAAGATAAGAGACATGAACTTGATGAAAGAAGAAAATCCATATTTGAAAGATTTTGCTGGAGCTGTGGTAAGTATGGGTACAAGGCTAATGTGTGTTAAAGTAATAGGCCTATAATGAAGAGGAATATGAGGCAAGAGTCTAGGGGAAGACTCTATCAATAAAGGAGACAATCTCAAGTGAAAAGAAGTCATATTCCACTGAGAAACATATTTGATTTGCTGAGAAAAATTTGTGGAAGATGTGAAAGGGTTGGACATACTGTTGAGGATTGCTTAACATTACTGCCTGGTCAAAGAATGTAAAGGAGAACACCTACAAATGCACCTATATTCGACATTGCTACTTGGTCAAAGAGTGTAAAGGAGAACACTTACACATGCTTCTACATTTGGCCAAAGAAGAAGAAGGGGAAGAGAAACGTCTATGGTGGTGGAAGTAGCCTTAAAAGCTTTCAAGAAAGAAAAACCATGGATCCTAGACAGTGGCTACTCTTCACATAAGACAGGAGACTCCAAGATGTTGAAGGGGGTAGCAAAATATGATAAAGGGTCAGTCAAATTTGGCAATGATGGGGCTTTAAAAATTCAAGGTATCAATGCTATTGAAATTGGTGCAAAAAACTTGAAATCAAAGAAAGTGCTTTATGTTGAAGGGCTAAAACACAATCTCATCAGTGTTAGCCAGCTTTATGATGATGAACATGAAGTTACTTTCAAGAAGAGTGGTTGCACAATAAAAAGATTAAAAGATCGTGTTGTTCTTACTAAGGGTGAAAGAACAAATGGAAACTTATACCAAGTTTCCAGAAGTAAAAATACATGTTACATAAGCACCAAAGATAAGAACTTGTTGTGGTATAGAAAATTAGGACATCTTGGACAAAAGGGGCTGAACAAGTTGTCCAAAAATGAAGCTGTGAGAGATGTACCCAAACTAAAAAGAGAGAGAGATGCAATTTGTAGCACGTGTCAAAAAGGGAAGATGGTGAATGCTCCTTACAAAAATGTAGAGATTCAAACAAAGAAGCCATTGGAGCTCATCCATTTAGATGTTTGTGGTCCTATAAGACAAAGATCAACAAAGGGTGATAGGTACTTCATCTCATTCATTGATGATTTTACAAGAATGGCTTGCATTATGTTCTTGAAACATAAATCAGAAGCTCTCAATAATTTCAAAAGCTACAAGTGGCTAGCTGAAAACCAGTTAGAGGGGGAAATTAAAAGGCTCAGGACAGACAATGGGATAGAATACACATGCGATGAATTTGAAGAGTATTTGGAGAAGCATAGAGTGAAGCATGAATATGTTAGTCCCTACACACCCTAACAAAATGGAGTAGCCGAAAGGAAGAATAAAAGCCTAGTAGAGATGGCAAGAATCATGTTGGCTAAGCATGGTACTTCAGATGGCTATTGGAGAGAGGCTATCACCACTATAACTCAAATTCAAAATAGATGCCTAATGAGACCATATACAAAAAAGACACCCTATGAGCTATAGTATGGAAAAAAAGCCAAATATAAAACACTTTAAAATGTTTGGAAGCTCGTGCCTTGTTAAAGTCAAAGGTAAGCATCTCAGCAAATTTAATGAGAAGGCTGATGAAGGCATATTCTTGGGCTATGTACCAAATGGAAGAGGCTTTAGATGCTACAATAAAAGGTTGCTAAAAATCGTGGACAACTTTGATATTAAAGTGATTGAAAAAGGTACTATAATGCAATCACAACGTGAGGAAGCTGAAGATGCCATCTATGACAGCCAAAAAGAGTTTGAAAGTGATGAATATGAGGCCATTTAGCATGAGGAAGACATTAATTCTTAAGTTACAAGTGATGAAGAAGAAGAATTAAGGCATTCCTAAACTCACAAAAGAGTTAGTGTTGAAGTTGAGGCCAAAAGCATTATTAGCAGTAAAAAGGACTCTAGGAAAACTAAAAAAAGATTAAGAGGTGGTGAACAAACCTCATTAATTTCCAAGGTTGAACCCAATTTTGTGGAAGAATCATTAAAGCACAAGGAATGGATGTGTGCTATGAATGAAGAGCTTGATCAAATTGAAAAGAACAACACTTGGTATTTAGTACCTAGACCTAAAGGGAAAAACATCTTTGGAACCAAGTGGGTGTTCAAAAATAAGCTCAATGAAAAAGATGAGGCGATAAGAAACAAGGAAATACTTGTCTGCAAAGACTACTCACAAGTAGAAGGTATTGACTTTAAAGAGACTTTTGCTCCTGTGGTCAGATTTAAAGTAATCAGAATATTTATGGCCATTATTGCCCAAAGAAACTACAAAGTTTATTAAATGAAAGTGAAGTCTGCATTTTTGAATGGAGAGCTTGAAAAAAAGGTATTTATCGAATAGCCTGATGGTTTTATACTTGATCATGATGGCTCAAGTGTATATAGATTAAACAATGCTTTATATGGCTTTAAGCAAGCTCCAAGAGCATGGTATTCCAAGTTGGAAACAAGCCTTAAATATATAAAGTTTAGAAAAGAGAATGTGGACAACAACTTATATATAAAGGAAGACAACTAAGGCCAGTCAATTGTTATGGTTTATGCTGATGACATAATCTTTGTTGCAAAAAAAGAGACCCTGTGCACTACTTTTGCTGAGTAGGTGAAGAAGAAGTTTGAGATGTCTATACTAAGTGAAATGAAATTCTTTTTAAGGTTATAGGTCTCGCAAAGCGAGGCTAGAATTTTTCTCTCCCAAGAAAAGTATGCTTGTAAGCTGTTAAAAAGGTTTGCGATGGAAAACGCTAAAGAAGTAAGCACTCCCATCACTGTTGGAACAAAGTTAGGCAAAGATAAAGAAGGCAACATGGTTAATTAGAAGGAATATAAAAAGTTGATTGGAAGCCTATTGTATTTAACAACATCAAGGTTTGATCTTGTTTTTGCTATAACACTTTGCGCTAGATTTCAAAGTAACCCAAGGAATCTCATCTCATGATGACTAAGAGAATTCTAAGGTATGTAAAGGGCACAACAAATTATGAGCTGCTTTATAATATAAATGGATAGCTTAATTTGTATGGGTATATAAATGCTAATTGGGCTAGAAATTGTGATGATAGAAGATCAACGTCAAGTGGTGCATTTTATTTGGGCAGTAGATATGTTTCATGACATAGCAAGAAGCAAAATTCAATGACTCTAAGTACTATAGAGGCTGAATATGTGGCTGCTACTTAGGCTTGTACTTAATTGTTATGGATGAAACAATAGCTTAAAGATATGATGGTGGATGTGTAGTTACCATTGATAATTGGTTATGATAACCAAAGTGTCATCAATTTATCAAAGAATCCTATCAGTATATGCCTACCGCAGAGCAAGTTGCCGATATATTCACCAAACCTATGTCAAGAGAGATGTTCCAGAAGTTAAGGTTAACTTTATGTGTTCATTCACCCCCTAGAGGCTAAGGTATGCCTCCAACCCCTCTCCCCTTTCCCTATTTTATTGTTCTTTGGATTTGTTGTCAAAAGGGGAGATATTTTGCATAAATCCAAAAGTGGGATTGCTGACTGGACTTGCTGCAATTGCTGGGATTACCTGCTGGACATGCTATGATTGCCTGCTGGACGTGCTGCAATCGTTGGAATTGCCTGCTAGACTTGCTGTAATTGGTTCCTTCTCCTTTTGGCTTGGTTAGCTGCTGCCTTCTTCTTTCTTTAATGTGGCTACTGCACACTCTCTCTTCTGGTTTGGTGTGGCTAATGCACACCTTCTCCTTTATTGGTTTGGTGTGACTACCTCCTTCTTTGATGGTTGCTGTTACCTCTTCTTTGGCTGGCTGCTGCACTGTACTTAGTTACCAGCTGTTGCACTTTACTTGGTTACCGGCTGTTGCACTCTCTTTGATGGCCAATTGTTGCTGCAATTCTCTTGGACAACTGCACTTCTCTTGGTCAATTGCACCTCTCATTGGCTGCAACTCTTTTTGTCATTCACCTTTCCTTATAATTACCTTTAAGTTTACCATTCTCTTTTAAAAAAAATTCCGTAACACACACATGTTTTACAAGGTGCATGGGGTTATTTATAGGGCCTTAAGATTAGAGTTGCACACTCATCAACAGCCAACATTGATTCCCAAAGGTTACCTTACATACAACGGTTAGATTTAATTCCTAAAATTTAAGGTCAATGGTCAGCCTTGACCCCTAAAATATAAGGTCAACAATCAACATTGACTCATTGACTTCAGGGTTGACCTATCATCACCGGTTTTGCCCACTGACCTCTTTATATCTCAACAGCATTCATAACATCAAATCAACACATACAACTATGTGAGATGGTGTTGACAACAAATCCAACTTTAGCCATCAAAGATAGGTTCAACAATCTCCGCCTTTGGATTTGTTGGTAACACAGTAGATCCAAAGAATAAGCAATGCACAAATAGCAACCTTGGACATTTATAACTCCCCCTGCACATTGCCATTCAGCTCCCCTTGAAACATGCATCTCCCTTAACTCCCCCTTTCTGCTTCTCCCCCTTGATAGTGTCTCCCCCTTTATTTATGAAATTGCTTCCCTTTTTGCAATTGGTTTGTCTTGTCATGTACAGTTGACTTACCTTGTTATTAGAAGCTTTTTTCAGCATAAATGAATTGCGAACTTATTGGTCTTTAGATTGTCAAATGAACAAGAAGTCCTTTAGGAAATATATCAGGAATTATTGCATGGTACTCTAATAAAAGCTACACTTGCAATTTTTATTAATCCACGTGTAGATAACTTTTTTCATTCTCTTTAATGCTTTTAGAATGTCTTTAATGCTCATAAAAGGATTGAATATCAATTGTAGTTTTAGAATGTGTTGGGCTTGCATGGTGGCCCCAAGTTGTCAAATGGCTTACATAGTTAGTTATTGGTATCCCCTAGTGATCTATATGCGTCTTGCAAATTTGCTTCTCATCTCAATAAAATTGATTTTTGGTCTTATTTGGTCTTGAAATAGAGATGTCAACATGTTTACTTCTCTATTGATAGGTAATCATGGAGATGGGCATCATTCAAACATTGGTACTTCCCTTGTTGTTAGGGGAGTAGATGTCAAGTATCCCGGGACAACCTCCAGTGGCAACCACTATGATCACAGTTTTCATTTTGTTGATGGACATGAACATGACATGCCAACGCCTACAAATTGAGGCCTGAATGATGTTGAAAGGATAGATATGAATCAAGCTGATATTGCACCACTCATGGTCATACATTTTTTTAGTTTAGACTATAAGCTTGATTTTGTACTTATTTGTCCATCACAATTATAAGTCTCTATGGTAATTGATTCTATTTTCGGTTGTCAACACTACTTGGTTTGCCATGTCTTGTTAACTCAGTAGGAAACCTACCACTTGGTTACATTGATATGGCTGAGCTCAATTCACTAAACACGTTTGGTAGGACTAAAACCACACAGTGAAATTATTCTCCTGCAAATGTTTGGATCAATCTTAATAGAAACTTCAATGTGTTATAGAGTTAATAGTTTTTGAAGTAAGCAATTAGAGAATGAAAGATTATATGAATATGTTCTTATCATAATTTGATATTCAGGTAAAAGATTGCAAGATCATATAAGATAATCCTAAGTTTATAATTTAAACAAGTCAATGTAAATTTACATGGTGGACTAACTATAGTTTTTATTGTATTTTTTATATCCCCAGGAAAATGAAGTTGAAGCTTTGCTAGCCAATACAAAGCAAATCTTGATTTAGTTTCTTCGCAAGTCATGTATCCTTTTGTCTTTGTCAACTTTACTCTTGAGAGGCGCTTTCTTTAAGCTTTAGCCATCCTATCGTCAAGTCATTTAGTTATTTAAATATCAGGTTTATCACATTTTATTTGCTTTTATAATTTGCTATTGGAATCCATGTTTTATTTGTCCATAGAAACATTTCATGGTTCATAGGGTCCATAATATCTGTAATTTATGGCTTTTATGTTTGCAAAGATATTTTTCTTGCATGTAGTTGGTTTTGCCAATCTTTCTTTCCCCTTAATAAACCTAGATATAAAACAGTCAAACTCATTGTATTTTAGCATTTTAAAGAGCTGGCTAATCATTCTTCTGCACTGGAACGCATTAAATATCTAATTTTTGTTAAGGACTTCAAAACTGCAATGATGCTGTCTAAAAATCTCAGAAGGTTGGCTCTGCAAGGACTTCAGTATTTCTAAACCTATGATTGGCTAATGTTGATGACCATGGTTACTCTTGGATACATTGGTTGGATGGTCTATCTTCTTCTTCATGTGCTGTAATCATACACTTCAATGCTAGAAAACATATCTATGAAAAAGCAAGTTGTAGAGGAGAGAAAAAACACTGGAAAAGTAATGTCTAAGTAAGCTTAATGTAATGGTTCATCCAAAAGTATTACTAGACTAAGTCTGTTGGATGCTTAACCCATTTGTTGCATAAAGACATAGTAAGGAAAATTTTAAAAGTATGCTTAAGTGTCAAGTAAATATCTATTTATTATAGAATAGTCTTGATTTAGAATATTCCATAGAAATATTTAAAGCAACTAATTGTAGTCACACATGGAACAAGTATAAATACCCTCACTCCTCTTATTTGCAACATGCTACTCAATTGAAGAAGTTCTCCATTACTAAGCTTTCTTGTACTTACTACTTGTTAGTCTTCCTAAATCTACTATTTGTCTTTTTCTACTCTAAGTCAATTATCTCGAATTTTTTAAAACTTAGTTCATTTTTACTCACAAAATGGCTAAGTGTTGCACGAATTAACATGACCTAAGTCTAACTCCATGACAGGTGGTATCAGAGCAAAGGTTGAATTCTAGGTACGACCTGGTCAACCTAGTTATTGCTTAAGCTACAAGTATGGTAAGTAAGGAAGGAATTGTTGTTGTTGCCATTGAGGAGCAACAAATCAAGTGGCAAGCTTGTGGGTGAGAAGAGCAGTGCATACAGCCCAAACGTGGGAAGTCTAAGCCTCCAACAAAAGAACATATGGAGTCTCGCATTGCTAGCTTGAAAAAGAGCATAATGGATGTGAGCTTTGTAGTGGGTGAACTTAGTGATCAAATTGATAATTTGATCCATGAGAATGCTGAAATCACTAAGGCTACCAAGTTCATGATTAAAGAGTTCAACCACACCTTTAAGGGAGAACTAAACTCTTTTCACCAAGAGTTGTCTAATCTACAAAAGTTCATTGAAGGGGAGATTCATGACCTTCATAAAGAGATAGGGTCACTCTGTCGAAGCAATCTACTTTCCATTAGTACAACTGTTACTATTAGCACTACTACTATGCATGCTTTGAAGGTCCCCAAGTCTACCATGTACAATAACACTCACAATGTCACTATTGTGGAGAACTTTCTTTCTAACCTTGAACAATACTTTGAGGCCATAAGAGTTATCAACAATATTGCCAAGATAAGCAATGCCCCGATCTTTTTAAGGGATGCTACTTAATTATAGTGGAGAAAGAAGCATTCTGAAAGGAAGAAGGGCTTATGTGTGATCAACACATAGGAGAAATTTAAGGTTAAATTTTGTAAACACTCTGTGCCTTACAAATGCGAATAGTGAAGTTAGAGGAAAGTTGTGTCGCTTAAGGCAAACAAGTAATATTTTTTACTACATCAAGGAATTCACTACTTTTATACTTGAGATCAATGATTTATCCGACAAAAACTTCCTCTTCCATTTCAAAGATGACTTAATGGATTGGGTAGGAGCGGAACTAGATAGGCATGATATGCAAACCCTAGATGCTACCATTGCTACCGTTAAGACTCTCCTCGATTACTCTATCCATTTCAAGGGCAAAAAGTCTAACTCTAACAAGAATAGGGGAGAGAATAGTGGGCAGAAGAAAGATACAAGCAACAAGGCAAATGAACACTAAAAATCCTCAAATAGCAAGCCCAAGAGTTTCTCGTGCAAGCATGATGCTAGTAGACCTTTGAAGTTGAAGTTCCCAATTTCACCCTAGGATCTACTAGTTTGTGATACTGAGGGAGGGTGAATCAGTATCACACCCCTTAAAAACACACTAATAACTTAAGCCAAAGTATTCTACTTCTTTAATACTTTCGCTCTCGTTAATACGCAGGTATGTGAACAACTTCAACCTCTTCTTAAAAGTGAACTCTTTCTCAGATTCGACTAAGGTAGATCTATTGTTACCTACTAATCACAATAGTCCCTAAAGTCACCTTTTAAACACCTTGCCTATTAGACAGATCGGATGTTCTTGAGTAGGTCTTTTTTAGGTTATGGGTTCGATGATACTTTAGCTGCATTCACAATTCAATTCAAAACACAGAATGTAAATCAAAGTAAGGACACAAGAGATTTACGTGGTTCTGTCAATGTGACGTACATCCACGGTGGTAGGGATTCTTCCTCTACCGAGACAATCCACTATACTTGAGAATACCAGTATGGTACTCCCTATGTCCACAATGTAGTTACAATGGATGTTTTAATCCTCTGCTCCTTTAACTATTGCAAATACAAAGCAAGTACAATACAAAGAGTGGCACTTACTGTGTCTACCCTTCTTCTAGCCTGTCTAGCCTTTGTTGAATTGAATAGGTTGCTTCACTACCGCTTAGAAGTCCACCACAACACTCTCTAACCTCTCTTGAAGAAATCTGGAAATACGTTGAGTTCTTTCCAATGCTTCACCAAATTCTTTCTCTAGGTTGTTTCACACAACTCCTACTTTCACCGTCTCATGGCTTCACCCGTCTCCTGATCTCACGACCTACCTTACATTTCTGGTTTGGTGTTTCACGTCTCACGCACGTTTCTGGTTTGCCCACTTTTCTAGTCTCATGCCGACGCATATTCTGGTCTCACGCTGTCCAACCGGATCTTTCTCATCGTCCAGCCAAATTTCTCTCACTGTCCAGCCAGATCTCTCTCACCGTCTAGCCGGATCTCTCTTTTTGGTGATGGCTCCTTATTCTACCGGCCACTCTTCTTCGACTGTATCTCCATTTTTTTCTCTCTTTTCTATCGGTGGTCTATATTTCTTCGTCCACTCTTTGTTCTGCTGTCCAGCCCTTGTTCTGCCATCAACTCCTCTTTCTACCATCCAACCCTGTTCTACCATTGACTCCTCTTTCTACCGTCCCGCCATTCACTCTTCTTTAGGCGTGTTTAGGCATGTCGATGGTGTGCCGTTTCAGATTTTTCTTTTGTTCTCTGCCGGTCGTGTATGGTTTTTCTATCTTTTCTGCCGATTGTCTCTCTCTCTTCGTCCACCCCTCTTTGGCCATTCCCAGGTTTTCTTTCCTTTTTTTCATCCTTTCTTCTATGGTCGTCTTAATGTTTCTTTCTTTCTCTCATGTAGGGTTTTTCTCTCTTGCAAAGTTGTGGTTTTGCTTCCTTGCCCCTCCATGTAACTTCAAATTACTCTCTTGCCCCTCTATGTGGCTTTACTTTCTTGCCCCTCTATGTCAAATTACTTGCACACTTAAATCTAGTTGACAACAATTACAACCCATACAAGGCTGTGGGAACAACAATCTCCCCCTTTGTAATTATTGGCAACACTCATAACAAAAGTCATTATGCAGCAATTACAACTCATGCACGTTTCTGGTCTCATGCCGACGCACGTTCTGGTCTCACATCAACGCACATTCTTGTCTCACGCCATCCAACCGGATCTCTCTCACTGTCCAACTGGATCTCTCTCACCATCCAGCCGGATCTCTCTCACCGTCCAGCCGGATCTCTCTTTTTGGTGATGGCTCCTTATTCTACCAGCCACTCTTCTTCGGTCGTATCTCCCTTCTTTTTTTCTTTTTTCTGCCAGTGGTCTATATTTCTTCGTCCGCTCTTTGTTCTACCGTCCAGCCCCTGTTCTGACGTCGACTCCTCTTTCTGTCGTCCAGCCCTGTTCTGCCGTTGACTCCTCTTTCTACCGTCCAGCCGTTCACTCTTCTTTGGGTGTGTTTAGGCGTGTCGGTGGTGTGTCGTTTCAGATTTTTCTTTTGTTCTCTATTGGTCGTGTATGGTTTTTCTATCTTTTCTGCCAACTGTCTCTCTCTCTTTGTCCACCCCTCTTCGGCTGTTCCCAGGTTTTCTTTCCTTTTTTTCATCCTCGCTTCTATGGTCATCTTAATTTTTCTCTCTTTCTCTCGTGTAGGGTTTTTCTCTCTTGCAAAGTTGTGATTTTGCTTCCTTGCCCTTCCATGTAACTTCAAATTACTCTCTTGCCCCTCTATATGGCTTTACTTTCTTGCCCCTCTATGTCAAATTACTTGCACACTTAAATCTAGTTGACAACAATTACAACTCATACAAGGTTGTGGCAACAACAATCTCCCCCTTTGTAATTGTTAGCAACACTCATAACAAAAGCCATTATGCAGCAATTACAACTCCCCCTTTCTTAACAACTCCCTTTGCACTGTTGCTTCTCTCCCCCTTTGCCAACCAATTACAAAAAAACTCACAAAGTAGAGATAGAGTCTTCACCTGAACTTCAAGCTTGAGAAGGCATTTGCACAGACAGACTCATTCTGTGCTTTTCAAACAACTCTGTGGACAGAGGTTTAGTTAGAATATCTAAAATTTGATCTTTAGTGCCAACATACTCCAACTGAATTATACCTTGTTCCACTTGATCTTTGATGAAGTGATACCGGATGTCAATATGCTTGCTCTTTGAATGTTGGACCGGATTCTTACTGAGATCAATAACACTTTGATTATCACAAAGTATACTTACTGGTAACTTCACTTTTACACCCAAGTCTGCCAATTATCTTTGCATCCATATCACCTGAGTACATGCTGCCCAAGCAGCCATATACTCAGCCTTAGCTGTGCTCAAAGCAACACTAATTTGCTTTCTACTTAACCATGCAACACTTTTTGAACCCAAGTAGAAGCTGTAGCCGTTGGTTGATTTTCTGTCATCTATACTTCCTGCCCAATCTGCATCAATGTATGCACATAGTTTTATAGAATCCATGGTAAGATACCATAAACCCATTTCCAGTGTCCCTTTGAGGTATCTTAGGATTCTTTTCACTGCCAACACATGAGATTCCTTAGGATCAGCTTGGAATCTGCTGGCAACGCACACAACTTGCATAAGATCAGGCCTTGATGCTATAAGGTACAGAAGGCTCCCTATCATCTTCTTGTATTCTGTAAGGCTTGTACTCCTTCCCTCCTGATCTTTTGTTAACTTGCAGCCCACTGTCATAGGGGAACAAATAGATTTGCTATCCTCTATGCCAAACTTTTTCAGCATCTCTTTGGCATATTTCGTCTGAGAAATAAAAATACCTTCTTCACACTGTTTTATCTGTAATCCAAGAAAGTAATTCATTTATCAATCAATAACATCTCAAATTCCTCACTCATCATTTGTGCAAAATCTTGGCATAGCTCAGAGTGATCCCCTCCAAAGATGATGTCATCTACATATACTATGGTTATCAGCTGGCCTTTCTCTGAGTTGTACATATATAGGTTATTATCAACTGTTCCTCTTCTGATGTTCAACCTTCTCAAGTACGCATCCAGCCTACTGTACCATGCTCTTAGGGCTTGTTTAAGGCCATACAAGGCTTTCTTCAGCTTGCACATGTATGTCTCATCCTTACTGATTTGTACTCCATTAGGTTGTTCAATATACACTTCTTCTTTCAGGAGCCCATTTAGAAAGGCTAATTTCACATCCATTTAATAAACTTTATACCTCTTATGTGCTGCCAAAGTTAGGAACATTCTAACAGTTTCCAACCTTGCCACTGGTGCAAAAGTTTCATCAACATCTATTCCTTCTATCTGAGTGTAGCCTTTGCAAACTAGCCTGACCTTGTTCCTCACCACCTTGCCATCTTCATTGTGTTTATTCCTAAACACCCATTTTGTTCCTATGACATTTTTGTTAGTGGGTCTTGGAACCAGCTCCCATGTATCATTCTTCTCGATTTGATCCAGCTCCTTATTGACAGCATTGACCCAGGCTTTGTCTTGTGTAGCCTTTTTAACAAATTTAGGTTCAACTTGTGAAAGTAAAGCAGTAGCTCCCACCATTCTTCTTCTTGTTGTAACTCCTATTGATGGGTCACCTATGATCTAATTTCCTCGATGAGCACTGGTTCACGTTTTCTTTGTCCTTCTTTCTTGCATAGTTTTAGTTGCAAGAGGATCTCTTTCTTCATCTTCAGACTCACTCTTCTCTGAGTCTGAACTTACTTCTTTTCCCTCTTCTTCATGTTGGTTTGATTCTTCATTTATCTTGAAGTCATCTTCTTCATTGTCCTCAGTTTCTCCATTATGCATTGTTTTCCAATTCTCATCTATTCTCACATCACTGGACGTGATAACTTTTCCTAGCTTATGTAGAAAAACTCTGTAACCTTTTGTCTTTGCTGAGTATCTCACAAATATGCCTTCATAAGACCTAGCATTTAATTTTCCCAAGTTTTGCTGCTTGTTCTTCACAAAACATAGGCTACCAAAGATTCTAAGATATTTGGCTATTGTCTTCTTCCCACTCCATAGCTCATATGGAGTCTTATCAGTATTGGGCCTTAGTAAGACTCTATTCAGTAGATGCACAGCTGTAAATGTTGCTTCTGTCCAAAATCTTGTGTGAAGCTTGGATTCCAGTAGTAGAGTTTTTGCCATTTCAACCATAGCTCTATTTTTCCTCTCTACCACCCCGTTCTGTTGAGGTGTTCTTGCTACTGCCATCTGATGGTGAATACCATGCTTCTCAAGGTAATCTTCAAAAGCTTTATTTGTAAATTCAGTGCCTTGATCTGACCTCAATACTTTGATCTTCCTTCCACTCTTATTTTTAGCCAATCTTTTGTATCTCTTGAAGAAATTCAGAACTTCTAACTTGTATTTGAGGTGCATGATGCAAGTCCTTCTGGAATAATCATCAACAAACAAGATGAAGTACCTCTCACCATTCAACCCTTTTGTCCTCATCGGTCCACACAAATCAGTATACATAATATCAAGCACTGCTTCAAAACTGAACTCTTTGGTCTTATACTGCTTTCTGGCATATTTTCCTTTAGAGCATGCTGAGCAAACATACTATCTCTCTCTCCTAAAGTTGGGAATGTCTCTGATTGCATAAGTAGTGGTCAGCTTCCTCATGTTCTTCTGTGATAAGTGTCCCAGCCTCCTATGCCAGAGTTGATTTTCTTCTTCTCTAGTGAGTAAACAGTTGCTTATCTTGTCCTCATCAATCACATATAAATTTCCAACTCTTCTCTTCCCGGCTGCAATAGTATTGCCTTCTTTACTCTTTACTTGGCAACCTGTTTTTGTAAATATCACTTTATAGTCTTCATTGCATAGTTGGCTGACAGATGCTAGATTATATCTGAGTCCTTCAACATGCAAAACATCTTTCAGCTTTCCTTTTCCAATATTTACTAACCCTTGACCACTGATGTTGAGTGAATCATCATTACCAAACTTGACTCTACCTTCCCTTGACTTGTTTAGCTTTGATAATTTACTCTTATCTCTTATCATGTGTAAAGTGCATCCACTATCGAGGATCCACTACTTATCCTTATAGTCAGCCTTTAGTGCAATTTCAACTATATTAGCTACCTCCCTTTTTGCTTTATATTCTTTCCTTTGAACTGGCTTGAAGATAGCTTTCTCCTTTTTCTCAGCTTTGACTGCACCAATTGTTTTTACTGTGCTATCGAGTGCCTTCTCTTGCTCAAGGAGAAGTGTCATGCATCTCTTGGCATTATGGTCATCCTGCCTGCACCTTTCACACTATTCCAAGTCTGCCAATATAGCAAACTTGTTCTTTGAAACTACTGGTTTAGGCTTCCACCAACAATCCTTGTCAGTGTGTCCTTGCTTTTTACAGTATGTGCAAGAACTCATGACAGGTGTTCTCTTCTGAATTTTGTATTGTCTCCCCCTGTATGCAACATCGTATCTTCTCAAGTTGGAGACATATATTGGCCTTCTCCACCAGCAGTTACTCGCCTTATGACCCCAAACTCCACAATAAAGACAGTGACCTTGAAACTGCCTCTTCTTGGGTCTAATCACAGCTTGTTTTCTTTTGTTCATTACTTGCTGCGTAAGCAACGTAGCTGGCTTCTTTGCTTGTGTGACTTTCATTTCAGTCACATTCTTCTCCTTCTTCTGTTCAACTGTAGCCCTTTGTTGGCTGACCTTCTTTTCTTCATATTTGTTTGCCACCCTAGGTTGCTTCTTCAAATCCTCTTTATTCTTAGCTATCTTTTCCTGAGTCACAACTTTCTCTTTCAACTTCTGTGGCACATTCTTCTTTTCTCTTGCAGAACTTGTTTCTCCTATCATTTCAAGCTTTTGCACGTTCTCGTCACTCCTTTTGAGTTATTGCTGAAGTCTCAGCAACACTTTCTCCATTCCTTCAATTTTTGAAGTCCTTGAGCCAAGCTTTATTGTAAGGTCTTCACATATTTTGATATGTTCTTTAAATCTTCTCTTCAAGTCAATATGTTTAGCCCTTATTTCATCCTTTTGACTTTCAGCTTCCTCAAACTTTGCTTCAACTTGTTTTATGTGAGCCTCCAACCTTTTTATGGTTCTGCCCCTTCTAATTATCTCCTTTGAAGTTGCTTCCAACTCAACTTCAAGATCTGGTTCTTCTTCATCAACCTCCTCTTCCTCTTTAGAGGTTGAACTACCACCTTGAGCTAATGCCATAAAGGCCTGCACATCTGATGATTCTTCATCTTCCTCCTCATCAGCTTCTTTTATCTGACTCATATAACTCTTGAACGAGCCTTTCTTTTTCTGTGGGTTGGCAGTCTTCTTGCTGGACTTCTTTGATTTGAATGATGGTCTTCTCCATTTTGAATTCGGCTCATCATCACCATCCTCATCTTCATCATCAAGTTTCACTTTGCACTAAGAAGCAAAGTGTCCAGTCTACCCATAACAATAACATCTCAAGGACAACTATCCTTTTCCCTTCTTAGACCCCTTTATGAACTTCCTTGTGAAGTATGCCAACACTTCACCTTCACTTTCTTCCTTATCATCATCATCATCCTCACTAGATGATTCGTCCTCTTCTTTTATCTTTAAGTGTTTCATAGCTTTGAAAGCTGCCTCCTTTGATACCTTTGACGTTGAGGAGCTTTCAGTTGACTTTATTCTCATCTCATATGCAATAAGATTGCACTAGAAATCATGTAGAGACATAGAATTAAGATCTCTACTCTCCTCTATGGCTGCCACCTTTGAGGCAAACCTCTCAAGCAGAATTCTCAGAATTTTCTTCACAATAGATGAGTCCTTCTTGTTCTTCCCATAACTTCTAAGGTCGTTTACAGCATCAATAACCCTGGTGAAGAACTCTTAGACTGTCTCATTTTTCTGCATTCTAAGAGATTCATATCTTTCCTTGAACACTTGAAGCTTGGCCTCCTTCATTCTACCATCACCTTCATAGACTTTCTGCAATCTGTCCCATATCTCTTTGGCAGATTTGCAGTCCATAACTTTAGCATACTTAGCATCTGTCAATGCTGAAATGATGACGTTTGAGGCCTTCCCATTTATCTCAAACTGCCTTAATTCCTCTGGGGTTGGATCTTTACCTTCTTCTGGGGCCACAAAACCCTCCTGTATGGCTTTCACCACGTTCATGCCCATGGTTGCAAATACCACTTGCATTCTCGCTCTCCACATATGGTAGTTGGTTCCGTTGAAGATTGGAACCTTCTTACTGTAAGTAGTGCTGGTGCTGGTATCGATATCCATTTCTCAGTATGCTAAACAAGTTAAAACTTCTGAAATCCTTCAAACTAGTACACCAAGCTGTTAAGCTTTAAACTGGTGAACCTAGGCTCTGATACCAATTGAAGTTCCCAACTTCACCCTAGGATCTACTAGTCTATAATACTGAGATGGGGGTGAATCAATATCACACCCCTTAAAAACACACTGATAACTTAAGTCAAAGTATTCTACTTCTTTAATACTTTCGCTCTCGTTAATACGCAGGTATGTCAACAACTTCAACCTCTTCTTAAAAGTGAACTCTTTCTCAGATTCGACTAAGGTAGATCTAATGTTACCTACTAATCACAATAGTCCCTAAAGTCACCTTTCAGACACCTTGCCTATTAGACAAATTAGATGTTCTTGATTAGGTCTTCTTTAAGTTATGGGTTCGATGATACTTTAGTTGCATTCACAACTCAATTCAAAACACAGAATGTAAATCAAAGTAAGGACACAAGAGATTTACGTGGTTCCGTCAATGTGACGTACATCCATGGTGGTAGGGATTCTTCCTCTACTAAGACAATCCACTATACTTGAGAATACCAGTGTGGTACTCCCTATGTCCACAATGTAGTTACAATGGATGTCTTAAACCTCTGCTCCTTTAACTATTGCAAATACAAAGCAAGTACAATACAAAGAGTGTCACTTACTGTGTCTACCCTTCTTCTAGCTTGTCTTGCCTCTATTGAATTGAATAGGCTGCTTCACTGCCGCTTAGAAGTCCACCATAACACTCTCTAACCTCTCTTGAAGAAATCTGGAAATACATTGAGTTCTTTCAAAGGCTTTACCAAATTCCTTCTCTAGGTTGTTTCACACAACTCCTGCTTTCACCGTCTCACGACTTCACCCGTCTCCTAATCTCACTGCCTGCCTCACATTTCTGGTTTGGCATTTCATGTCTCACTGCCTGCCTCACAGCTTTAAACTCCAAGTGCTATTGTCTTTTCTTATATGGGAAATAACCCTACTGCTTACAAATTTACAAATGAGTGGCATGAGGAGGCAGACATAACAAGAGTTTACCTTGACAAAGCTGCCAAACAAATGAAAAAGTGGACTAACACCAAGCGATGCTCAAAGGAATATGTAGAGGGAGACTTGGTGATGATAAAGTTGCTACTTAACTAGTTTAAGTCCCTGAAAAAAGTGCGTGAAGACTTGGTAAGAAAGTATAAAGGGTCATTTCCTATAGTCAAGCATATAGGGAAGGTTGCTTACCAAGTCCAACATCCCCCAAGACTCAAAATCCATAATGTCTTTCATATAAGTCTTCTAAAAGCCTTTCATGAAGACAAGGAAGATCCAAGCTATGGTGAATCCAAACACATACCAACTACTGTCATCACTGAATTTGACAAGGAATTAGAGTGTGTCCTTGCAAATAAAGTGATTTGGAAGAGGGGAATTCCTAACCACCGAGTACTTAGTCAAATAGTGAAATTTACCAGATCGTGAGGTTAGTTGGGAAAAAGAGGATCTACTTTGGCAATTCACTGACCATATTTAGTGTTATAAGGATAAAGATTTGACGAAGACATCACGAGATCAAGTAAGGGAGAATGTCACAACCTATTCAAAAGCATTACCAACCTAGGTTCATTGGATACTTAACCCATTTGTTGTATAAAAATATGACAAGAAAAATTCCATAAGTATGCTTAAGTATCAAGTATCTAGAATACTCTCTTGTAAATATTTAGTTATTTTAGAATAGTTTTGATCTAGAATATTCCATAGAAATATCGAGAACAACTAATTGTAACCATATATTGAGGAGGTGGAACAAGTATAAATATCCCCATTCATCTCATTTGCAACATACCATTTAATTGAAAAAGTTCTCCATTGCTAAACTATCTTATGTCTACTACTTTCTAGTCTTCCTAAACCTCCTCCTTGTTTTTATCTATTCTAAGCTAATTCTCTCAAATTTTCTAAGGTTTACTTAGTTCATCGTTACTCGCAAGATGACTAAGTGCCACGCAGATTAGTATTATCTAAGTCTAACTCCTTGATATTAAACTCTTATAAGCAGTATTTTACATCACTAACATGATGGATAGGATAAGTAAAAGTATAAATAAGAAAGATTTTTATGAATGATCTAGTATTTTTTGGTTCAATTGCTAAGATGAAGAGACCAACAAGCTAAGTCAATGGTTTTTTACTGATCTATTTCCATAAGAATGTAATGACTATTGAGCTTTCTGTCTGGGTTCTTGGGACATTTGGTACCATTTTACTGTGCTAACCAAACCTCCTTTTTTTTTTTGTCTTTTACTTTGAAGGATATATGTATTCCAAACATGGAAAAGTAATGCTATCGTTTTTGTTAGCAGGTTCATCTATTGGGTTCTCTATTGATTGGAGTAAGCCCTATTTTATTATTTATAGACCACTCTCCTCCTTTATACCATGCATGATATAGAATGTTTTCTAAGTAGATGGTGTATTTTGGTTGAACTTGTTAGGTATCCCTCCTACATGGAGGAACCTTTGAATAAAAAAAAAATGGTTGGTTGACTTATGAGGTATAAATACCTTATTTTCACTAAGATTAGGTTTAGTGAGAATTAAGAGGGCTTCATTTTGAATGGTGGAGATCCGATTTGATGGACTATATGTGTGGATTCTAATTTACATTTCGTGGTTCATATTTTGATAAGTTATTTTGCGTGCTACTTCGATCAACCTTATTATAATCAAAAGGTTATTTATAGTCTGATCAAGCTGTAATTTGGTCCGTTGATTGAGGACACACAAATCTTGATTTGGAAGGGTTGGATCGTGATTTGACTTTCTGCAAGGGTAGTTTTTTTATCTTAAATTGTGATCACTTGTTTTTGGTAATACTCTATTCTCTCTATTGCAGCAGTGCAGATGAACCATGTGGATGAATATTAATCTGTAGTCTGATTGAGCTAAAATTTGGATAGCCAGTAGTTTGTTCAATTTGGTTGATGTAATTGAGATTGTGTATCTCTGTTGTATTCACTTATTGATTATAGTGAAGTTAATTTCTGGACCATTGTGTCCTATTGTTTTTCCTCTTTGCGTTGAAGGGGTTTTCCACGTAAAAAATCGGTGTGTTCTTGTGTGATTGTTTAAGTTGTTATATTTGTTATTTAGTCAACTCCTCACAGATTTAAACAAATGGGAGAGGTCTCTTAGGCAATTTTGTATTCCGCTACCCCTCTCCCATCAGAGTGGTATTAGAACAAGGTTGTGTTTCTGACTTGTTTAAATGATGGAGTTGAACGTGAATAAAATGTTTTATTTGAATGTCATGAATTATCATATATGGAGGAATAAAATGAAAGACCTCTTATTTATGAAGAAAATGCATTTGCCAGTATTTGTTACTACTAAACCTAAGTCAAAGACTGATAAGGAATGAGAGTTTGAGCATCAATAAGTTTGTGGCTTTTTACGGCAATTTGTTGATGATAATGTTTACAATCACATATGTAATGAGATACATGCACAAACTTGATGGAGCAAACTTGAAACATTATATGCTTCAAAGTCTGGTAATAATAAGTTATTTATGCTAAAGAAAATGATACAGCTGAGATATAGAGAAGGGAGTTTAGTTACGGACCACTTAAATGAGTTTCAGGGTGTTATCGATCAATTGTTGGGCATGGACATTAAATTTGATGATGAGGTTCTTGGGCTATGGTTACTTGCTACATTACCTAATTCTGGGGAGACATTTCGGATTTCACTTGCAAATTCTACCTCTGGTGGTGTTTTTTCATTAGAACTCGTGAAAGGTGTGTGTTGAATAAAGAGATGAGAAAAAGGTCTCAGGGTTCATCGTCATCCAATTCAAAGGTTCTAGTTACTGAAAATAGGGGGAGAAACCAAGAAAGAGGTAATGGTAAAAAGAGCAGAAGTAAAAGTCGAAGTAAGTCAAGATCAAAGTATAAGAATATCCAATGTCACTATTATGGAAAGATGGGTCATATTCAAAAGAAATGTTATAAGTGGAGGAGAGAAAATAAAGATGGTAGTGATAAGTATGAGAAGAGGTATAACAATAATGATCATGTTGCTACTGTACCAACTTCTGGTACTGGTGACCTTATTGTTGTTTCTAATGAAAATGTGATTAATCCGACATCTCATGAGACTGATTGGATAATAGATAGTGGTGTCTCCCATTATGTTACTTCACGTAAGGAATTCTTCTCTACATATACACCTGGTAATCATGAGGTGTTGAAGATGTGTAATAATGGCTTAACAAAAGTTATTGTCTTGGTAATATTTGCTTAAAGACTAGTAGTGGAGTACAATTGACCTTGAAGGATGTCAAACATGTCCTAGATATCCAGTTGAATTTGATTTCAACAGGAAAGCTTGATGATGAAGGCTTTTGCAATATCTTCAATGATAGTCAGTGGAAACTTACCAGAGGCTCCTTAGTTGTGGCGCAAGGTAAGAAATATTCTAATTTGTATTTTATGCAACCTTCTATTATTAGAGATGTTGTAAATCCAATAGAGAATAAGAATTTGATCGATTTATGGCATGAACGACTTAGCCATATGAGTGAAAAGGGGATGAATTGTTTGATGAGGAAAAACTACCTTCTAGGCATGAAAAGTGTAACTTTAAAGAAGTGTCATCATTATTTGGCTGAAAAACAGAACAGAGTCACATTTAAAAGTCACCCTCCTTTTAAGAAATCAGAATTGTTTGAGTTGGTGCATTCTAATGTATGTGGTCCTTTAAAGGTATGCTCACTTGGTGATGCTCGTTATTTTGTGACTTTTATTAATAATCATACGAGAAAACTTTGGGTTTATGCTTTGAAAACTATAGATCAAGTATTTGATATGTTCAAACAATTTCATGCTTTGGTTGAAAGACAATTAGAAAAAAGGTTGAAATGTCTTCATACTAATAATGGTGGTAAGTATAGTGGTTCATTTAATGAGTATTGCAGAATACATAGGATTAGACACCAAAGGACACCTCTAAAGACACCTCAGTTGAATGGTTCAGCTAAAAGGATAAATAGAACATTGATTGAGAGAGCTAGATACTTGCTCTTAAATGCAAAGCTGCCTAGATCCTTTTGGGATGAAGCCTTGAACACAGTAACACATGTGGTTAATCTATCTCCTAATATTCCTTTGCAAGGTGATATTCCGGACAAAATTTGGTTCGATAAGGAAGTCTCTTATGATCATTTATGGATTTTTGGCTGTAAGGCTTTTGTTCATGTCTCTAAAGATGAATGAACAAAGCTAGATGCAAAGATACGACAATGCATCTTTCTTAGCTATGGTCAAGATGACTTTGGTTACCGATTATATGATCCAGTTGAGAAAAAGCTTGTCAAAAGCAGAGATGTTGTGTTCTTTGAGGATTAGAACATTGAAGACATTGAGAAGGCAACTACTCAAACTAATAATAACCTTATTGGTATTAATCCAATTCCTCAGGTACCTGCAAATGATTCAAGTGATACTAAACATGACATTCAAGAATATGATGAGAATGTTCAGTAATATCATAATGTACAGGGTACAAGTGATCTTAATACTCCTATAGAAGATTATTCAACTTCATCTCTACCTGTGTTTCAACCATGAAGGTCCAACAGAGTTTCAGTGCCTTCTACTTGGTACCCTCCTAATGAGTTTGTATTATTAACTGATGGGGGAGAACCTAAGTGTTATGAAAAAGCAGTAGAAAGTGAACATAAACAGCATTGGATAGATGCTATGAAAGATGAGATGAAATCCTTATATGACAACTCCACTTATGAGTTGGTAAAGCTACCTGAGGGCAAAAGAACTTTGAAAATCGGTGGGTTTACAGGGTGAAGTAAGAAGAAAATACTTCATGTCTATGATATAAAAGTCAGATTAGTTATCAAAGGATTCAGTTAAAAACAAGGCATTGATTTTGATGATATCTTCTCACCAATGGTCAAAATGTCTTCCATTCAAGTTGTGTTGAATTTAGCTGCATGTCAAGACTTGGAGATCAAGCAGATGGATGTGAAAACAACTTTTCTCCATGGTGACTTAGAAGAAGAAATTTATATGGAGCAACCACAAGGCTTTCAAGTTCAAGGAAAAGAGGATCATGTGTGCAGGTTGAAAAAGAGCTTATATGGTTTGAAACAAACTTCCAAACAATGTTATAAGAAATTTAAATCTGTTATGGAACAACAGGGGTACAAAAAGACAACTTCTAATCATTGTGTTTTTGTACAAAGATTCACTGATGATGATTTCATCATTTTATTGCTTTATGTTGATGATATGCTTATTATTGGTCATAATACTAATAGAATCAATAGGTTGAAGCAAGATTTGAGCAAGTCCTTTGCTATAAAGGATTTGGGACCAACAAATAAGATCCTTAGCATGTCAATCACTTGAGACAGGAAAGAGATAAAGTTGTATTTGTCTCAAAAGCAGTACATTGAAATGGTACTCCAAAGGTTTAACATGGATAAGGTTAAAGTGGTTAGCACTCGTCTTGCTACACACTTTAGATTATCAGTTAAACAATGTCCTTCTATAATGGAAAAAAAGGAAAAGATGCTAAGAGTTCCTTTTGCATCAACTGTGGGCCATTTGATGTATGTAATAGTATGTACGAGGGGGTGAATCAATATTACACCCCTTCTTTTTAATTGATAGGTGAACAACTTCAAACTCTTCTCAGAAATGAACTCTTTCTCAGATTCAATTAAGGTAGATCTATTGTTACCTACTAGTCACAATAGTCCCCAAAGTTACCTTTCAGACACCTTGCCTATTAGACAAATCAATTGTTCTTGATTGGGTCTTATTTTAGGTTATGGGTTTGATGATTCTTTAGCTGCATTCACAACTCAATTCAAAACATAGAATGTAAATCCAAAGCAAGGACATGAGAAATTTACGTGGTTCCGTCAATGTGACGTACTCCACGGTGGTAGGGATTCTTCCTCTACCGAGACAATCCACTATACTTGAGAACACCAGTATGGTATCCCCTATGATTACAATGAATGTCTTAATCTTTTACTCCTTTCACTATTGCAAATACAAAGCAATCACAATATAAAAAGTGTCACTTACTGTATCTATCCTTCTTCTAGCTTGTGTTGCCTCTATTTGATTTGAATAGGCTGCTTCACTACCGCTTGGAAGATCACCAAAATTCTCTCTAACCTCTTTTGAAGAAATCTGGAAATACGTTGAGTTCTCTCAATTGCAACATTGAATTTCTTCTCTAGGTTGTCTTACCCAACTCCTGGACTTACTGTCTCACAGCCTACACTCACGCTTCAAGTCTGTCGTTTAATGTCTCACGGCCTGCCTTATGCTACTGGTCTGCCGTTTCACACCTCACAGACTGCCTCACGCTTCTGGTCTGCCGTTTCGTATTTCTTGGCCTACACCACACTTCTGGTTTTGCTGGTTCACATTTCTCGGCCTGCCTCCAGCTTCTAGTTTTTCTGGTTCACGTATCTCGGCCTGCCTCCAGCTTCTGGTTTTTCTGGTTCACGTCTCTCAGCTTGCCTCCAGCTTCTAGTTTTTGATTTGCATCTGCTTCGCTGGTCTCACGCCTCACACATGTTTCTAGTTTGTCTGGTTCATGTCTCTTGGCCTGGTCTATTGTCTTCTCTTCCAGGTGGTCTCACGGATACCAGGTCTGGTCTCACCTGGTCTGGTTTCCAGGTCTGGTCTGCTCTAACATCTCACCTTCTCCAAGTCTCACGTCCTCTATTTCTCCAGGTCTGATCTGCTCTAACGTCTCACCTTCTCCAGGTCTCACGAATCTGATTTCTTCTCTTGTGGTTGCACGGATTTCTGCTCTCACGAGTGTGTCGTTTCTGGTTTTCTTCTCTTTATGGTTGCACGGATTTCTACTCTTCCGTTTCTCTCCAATGTTGGCTCTCCTGATTCTATTTTTCACGTTGGCTCTCCCGGTGGTCTGGTTTTCACATTGGCTCGCCTGGTAGTGTGTTTTTCACATTGGCTCTCCCAGTGGTTTGGGTTTCATGTTGGCTTTCCCGGTGGTCTGGTTTTCACATTGGCTCTCCCGATGGTGTCTTTCTCTTTTTCTCTCACAGTGGCGTCTTTTTCTTTTTCTCTCTCGGTGGTGTGTGTGTTCTGGTTTGCTCTCCTGGTTATCTCTTTCACACGTTTTGCTCTCTCGGTGGCTGCTTTCTCACATTTTTTCTGGTGTATGCATACTGCCTTCTCTTGCTCTACCGGTTTATATACTCCCTTCTATGAAAACCCTAGTAGGGCTTACTGAAGCCACGACAAATTTCCTTTCTTGCCCCTCCATGTGGCTTCATATTACTATTTCATACAAAATTCAACGAATTTCCTTTCTTGCCCTTTTCTTTCTACTGAAAACTCATCCCTCAAATGCTTGAACAAGCCACTTCTACTTGCACATTTAAATCTGGTTGACAACAATTACAACCCATACAAGGCTGTGGGAACAACAATCTCTCCCTTTGTAATTGTTGGCAACACTCACAACAAAAACCATTATGCAGCAGTCCTTCATAATCTTCTTAGAGTAATAATCTGGAAGCAGATGGATTACAACTCCCCCTAAATATGCACTCCCCCTTCCTTAACAACTCCCCCTACACTGTTGCTTCTCTCCCCCTTTGCCAATCAATTACAAATTTGAAAAACCTGCAAAGTAGAGATGGAGGATTCACCTGAACTTCAGGCTTGAGGAGGCATTTGCACAGATAGACTCATTTTGTGCTTTTCAAATAGCTCTGTGGACAAAGGTTTAGTTAGAATATCGGAGATTTGATCTTTAGTACCGACATACTCCAACTGAATTGTACCCTCTTCCACTTAATCCTTAATAAATTGATATCGGATGTCAATATGCTTGCTCCTTGAATGTTGAATTGGATTCGTGCTAAGATCAATTGCACTTTGATTATCATAAAGGACACTCACTGGTAACTTCACTTCAACACCCAAATCAGCCAATTGTCTTTGCATCCATATCACCTGAGTACATGCTGCACAAGCAGCCATATACTCAGCCTCCGTTATGCTCAAAGCAACACTGTTTTTCTTTCTACTTAGCCATGCAACACACTTTGAACCCAAGTAGAAGCTGCAGCCACTGGTTGATTTTTTGTCATCTGTACTTCCTACCCAATTTGCATCAGTGTATGCACGTAGTTTTACAGAATCCATGACAAGATACCACAAATCCATTTCCAGTGTCCCTTTGAGGTATCTCAGGATTCTTTTCATTCCCAACACATATGATTCCTTAGGATCAGCTTGGAATCTGCAGGCGATGCACACAGCTTGTATGAGAGCAGGCCTCGATGCTGTAAGGTACAGAAGGCTCCCTATCATCTTCCTGTATTTTGTGGGGCTTGTACTCCTTCCTTCCTAACTTTTGTTAACTTGCAGCCTACTATCATAAGGGTACTAATAGGTCTGCTATCCTCCATGCCAAACTTTTTCAGCATCTCTTTGGCATATTTTGTTTGAGAAATAAAGATACCTTCTTCACACTATTTTATCTGTAACCCAACAAAGTAGGTCATTTCTCCAATCAATGACATCTCAAATTCCTCACTCATCTTCTGTGCAAAATATTAGCATAGCTTAGAGTGATCCCCTCCAAAGATAATGTCATCTACATATACTATGGTTATTAGCTGGCCTTTCTCTTAGTTGAACATATATAGGTTATTATCAACTGTTCCTCTTTTGAAGTTCAACCTTCTCAAATATGCATCCAGCCTACTATACCATGCTCTTGAGGCTTGTTTAAGGCCATACAAGGCTTTCTTCAGCTTGCACACATGTGTCTCATCCTCACTAATTTGTACTCCATCGGGTTGTTCAATATACACTTCTTCTTTCAGGAGCCCATTCACAGAGTTGATTTCACATCCATCTAGTAAACTTTATACCTCTTATGTACTGCTAAAGCTAAGAACATTCTGATAGTTTCCAACCTTACTACTGGTGTAAAAGTTTCATCAACATCTACTCCTTCTATCTGAGTGTAGCCTTTGCAAACTAGCCTAGCCTTCTTCCTCACCACCTTGCCATCCTCATTGTGTTTATTTTTATACACCCATTTTGTTCCTATGACATTCTTGTTAGTGGGTCTTGGAACTAGCTCCCATGTTTCATTCTTCTTGATTTGATCCAGCTCCTCATTGATAGCTTTGACCTAGGCTTTGTCTTGTGCAGCCTCTTCAACAGATTTAGGTTTAACTTATGAGAGTAAAGCAGTAGCTCCCACAATTCTTCTTCTTGTTGTAACTCCTGCTGATGGGTCACCTATGATCTGATTTCCTTGATGAGCATCGGTCCATGTCTTCTTTGTCTTTCTCTCTTGCACAGTCTTAGTTGCAAGAGAATCTCTTTCTTCATCTTCAGACTCACTCTTCTCTGAGTCTGAACTTACTTCTTTTCCCTCTTCTTCATGTTGGTCTAATTCTTCATCTATCTTGAAATCATCTTCTTCATTGTCCTCAGCTTCTCTATTATGCATTATTTTCCAGTTTTCATCTATTCTCACATCACTGAAAGTGACCACTTTTCCCAGTTTATGCAGAAAAACTCTATAACCTTTTGTCTTTGCTGAGTATCCCACAAACATGCCTTCATCTGACCTAGCATGGAATTTTCCCAAGTTTTGCTCCTTGTTCTTCACAAAACATGGGCTACCAAAGATTCTAAGATACTTGGCTGTTGTCTTCTTCCCACTCCATAGCTCATATGGAGTCTTATTAATATTGGGCCTTAGTAAAACTCTGTTCAGTAGGTGCACAGCTGTAAATGTTGCTTCTGTCCAAAATTTTGTGTGAAACTTGGATTCCAGCAGTAGAGTTCTTGCCATTTCAACTGCAGCTCTATTTTTCCTCTCTACCACCCCGTTCTATTGAGGTGTTCTTGCTGCTACCATCTGATGGTAAATTCCATGCTTCTCAAGGTAATCTTCAAAAGCTCTATTTGTGAATTCAGTGCCTTTATCTGACCTCAATACTTTGATCTTCTTTCCACTCTCATTTTCAGCCAATCTTCTGTATCTCTTGAAGCATTTCAAAACTTCTAACTTGTGTTTGAGGTGCATGATGCAGGTCCTTCTGGAATAATCATCAACAAATAAGATGAAGTACCTCTCACCATTCAACCCTTTGTTCTCATCGACCCACACAAATCAATATGTACAATGTCAAGCACTGCTTTAGAACTAAACTCTTTGGTCTTATACTGCTTCCTGACCTGTTTTCCTTTAAAGCATGCTAAGCAAACATACTCCCTCTCTCTCTTGAGGTCTGGAATGTCTCTGATTGCATGAGTAGTAGTTAGCTTCCTCATGTTCTTCTATGTTAAGTGTCCCAGCCTCCTATGCCAGAGTTGATTTTCTTTTTCTTTTGTAAGTAAATAGTTGTTTGTCTTATCCTCATCAATCACATATAAATTTTCAATTATTCTCTTCCTGGCTACAACAGTATTGCCTTCTTTACTCTTTACTTGGCAACCTATTTTTGTGAATATCACTTTATGGTCTTCATTGCATAGTTGGCTGACAGATGCTAGATTATATCTAAATCCTTCAACGTGCAGAATATCTTTCAGCTTTCCTTTTCCAATATATACTGACCTTTGACCACTGATGTTAAGTGAATCATCATTGCCAAACTTGACTCTGCCTTCTCTTGACTTGTTCAGCTTTGATAATTTACTTTTGTCTCCTGTCATGTGTGAAGTGCATCCATTATTAAGGATCCACTGCTTATCCTTGTAGTCAGCCTTTAGTGCAATTTCAGCTATATTAGTCTCCTCCCTTTTAGCTATATATTCCTTCTTTTGAACTAGCCTAAAGATAGCTTTCTCCTTTTTCTTAACTTTGACTGTACCAATTGGTTTTGCTATGCCATTGAGTGCCTTCTCTTGCTCAGGGAGAAGTTTCATGCATCTCTTAGCATTATGGCCATCCTGCCTGCACCTTTCACAGTGTTCCAAGTCTACCAATACAGCAAACTTGTTCTTTGAAACCACTGGTTTGGGCTTCCACCAATAATCCTTGTCAGTGTGTCCTTGATTTTTACAGTATATGCAAAAACTCATGACAGGTGTTCTCTTCTGACTTTTGTATTGTCTCCCCCTGTATGCAGCATCGGATCTTCTCAAGTTAGAGACATATACTAGCCTTCTCCACCAGCATTTACTTGCCTAATGACCCCAAACTCCATAATAAAGATAGTAACCTTGAAACTGCCTCTTCTTGGTTCTAATCACAGCTTGTTTTCTTTTGTTCATTACTTGCTGTGTAGGCAAGGTTACTGCCTTCTTTGCTTATGTGGCTTTCATTTCAGCCACCTTCTTCTCCTTCTTTTGTTCAGTCATTTCCCTTGGCTAGCTGACTTTCTTTTCTTCAATTTTGTTTGTAACCCTAAGTTGCTTCTTCAAATCTTTTTTATTTTCAACCTGTACTGTTCCTAGCTGATTAGTCTTTTCTTTTTGAGACATAGCAGCTATAAGCTGCTACTCTTTAATATATACATCATTTTTGGCCCTGGCTTTGGTTTGATAACTGTCTTCTCTTCTTCAATTATCTTCTCCTGAGTCACAGCCTTCTCTTTCGACTTCTATGGCAAAGTCTCATTCTCTTTAAGCAATGCAGCATCAGATTGCTACACTTTCTCTTCATTCTTCTTTTCTCTTGCAGAGCTTGTTTCTCCTATCACTTCAAACTTCTACAAGCTTTGATACCAATTGAAGGTCCCTACTTCACTCTTTTTGAGTTGTTGCTGAAGTCTCAACAACTCTATCTCCATTTCTTCAATTGTTAAATTCCTTAAGCCAAGCTCCATAGTAAGGTCTTCACATATTTTGATCTGTTCTTTAAATCTTCTCTTCAAGTCAATATGTTCAACCCTTATTTCATCCTTTTGACTTTTTGCTTCCTCAATCTTTACTTCAACTTGTTTTATATGGGCCTCCAACCTTTTTATGGTTCTACCCCTTCTGATTATCTCCTTTAAAGCTGCTTCTAACTTAGCTTCAAGATCTGGATCTTCTTCATCAATCTCCTCTTCCTCTTCAGAGGTTGAACTACCACTTCGAGCTGATGCCATAAAGGCATGTTTACTTGATGAGTCTACATCTTCCTCCTTATCGACTTCTTTTGTCTAGCTCACATAACTCTTGAATGAGCCTCTCTTCTTCTTTTGTGGGTTAACAGTCTTCTTGCTGGACATCCTTGACTTGAATGATGGTCTTCTCCATTTTGAATTCTACTCATCATCACCATCCTCATCTTCATTATCAAGTTTCACTTTTGATGAGAACCATAGAGATGATGGGTGGAAGGCTTCAATGGTTGCAAAAGGTCCATTGCACATTCCAAAAGGCCCAATAACACGAGCTAAAGCCACAAAGATTAAAAAAGCACTAAATGGGCTGATTCAGGACATCCAGGCCAACCCAGCTTCAAATGGTGCGAATTCAAGTTTAACAAGGAGTCCAGGCCTCATTAATATAATTAGAATACTTAATAGGTCAGAATAAGTAATAGCATTTCTTCCTAAATAAGAGTTTATTATTTATGTTGGAATTTGTCCACAATTAGGAATTCCTCCAAAATAAGGATTTGTCTATAGTTAGGAATTCCTCCAAAATAAGAATTTGTCCTAAGCAAGAATTTGTGCCTCTTTAGAATTGCTATCTTAGCCTATAAATAGGCTCCCCTTGTAAGCTCTGGATGGCAGACAACTTTGAGTGAAATAGAAAGGAAGGGTTTTTTCCTCTCGATTCTTTTAAGAACTAAGGAACTTATCAAGAGGTATTTCTTTTTGTGGCGTTCCAATCAACTTATCACTCCCAATTCCTTTCTTTTATGGAGTGTGGCGTCCATATCCTTCTTAAATGCTCTAGGTTCATGTTCCTTTGAAGGGTGGGTTTAGGGTTTGTGATATTAAACTCTGGTTTAGCTTTCCTGGTTGTTCTTTGATTCCTTATATGCGTTGGGTCCCTAAACCACGTCTTTTTGGGGTTTTCTGCATCAACTTTGCACTGAGAGGCAAAGTGTCTAGTCTGCCCACAACAATAACGTCTCGAAGACAACTGTCCTTTTCCCTTCTTTCACCCCTTTTTGAATTTCCTTGTGAAGTAAGCCAACACTTCACCTTCACTTTTTTCCTTATCATCATCATCATCCTCACTGGATGATTCTTCCTCTTCTCGTATCTTCAAATGTCTCATAGCTTTGAAAGCTGCCTCCTTTTATAGCTTTGATGTTGAGGAGCTTTCAGTTGACTTTATTCTCATCTCATATGTAATGAGAGTGCACTGGAGATCATGCAGTGACATAGAATTGAGATCTCTACTCTCCTCTATGGCTGCCACCTTTGAGGCAAACCTCTCAAGCAGAATTCTCAGAATTTTCTTCACAATAGATGAGTCCTTCTTGTTCTTCCCATAACTTCTAAGGTTGTTTACAGCATCAATAACCCTGGTGAAGAACTCCTGGACTGTCTCATTCTTCTGCATTCTAAGGAATTCATATCTCTCCTTGAAAACTTGAAGCTTGGCCTCCTTCATTCTGCCATCACCTTCATAGACCTTCTGCAATCTGTCCTATATCTCCTTAGCAGATTTGCAATCTATAACTTTAGCATATTCAACATCTGTCAATGCTGAAATAATGACATTTGAGGCCTTCCCATTGATCTCAAATTGCCTTAATTCCTCTGGGGTTGGATCTTTACCTTCTTTTGGAGGCTCAAAACCCTCTTGTACAGATTTCACCACGTTCATGCCCATGGTTGCAAATACCACCTACATTCTTGCTCTCCACATATGGTAGTTGGTTCAATTGAAGATTGGAACCTTCTTGCTATAAGTAGTGCTGATGCTGGTACCGGCATCCATTTCTCAGTACGCAAAACAAGTTAAAACTTCTGAAACCCTTTAAACTAGTACACCAAGCTGTTAAGCTTCAAACTGGTGAACCAAGCTCTAATACCGATTGAAGTTCCCTACTTCACCCTAGGATTTGCTAGTCTGTAATACTGAGAGGGGGAGTGAATCAGTATTACACCCCTTCTTTTTAATTGATAGGTGAACAACTTCAAACTCTTTTCAGAAATGAACTCTTCTCAGAGGGGGGGCCTACCTCACACTACTGGTCTGCCGTTTCACACCTCACAGACTGCCTCATGCTTCTGGTTTGCCGTTTTGCGTTTCTTGGCCTGCACTATGCTTCTGGTTTTGCTAGTTCACATTTCTCGGCCTACCTTCAGCTTCTGGTTTTTTTAGTTCATATATCTCGACCTACCTCCAACTTCTAGTTTTTCTAGTTCACATCTCTCGGCTTGCCTTCAGCTTCTGGTTTTTGATTTGCATCCACTTCGCTGGTCTCACGCCTCACGCACATGTCCGGTTTGCATCCGCTTCGCTAGTCTCATGCCTCACGCACGTTTCTGGTTTGTCTAGTTCATGTCTCTCGGCTTGGTCTGTTGTCTTCTCTTCCAAGTGGTCTCATGAATACCAGGTCTAGTCTCACCTGGTCTAGTTTCCAGGTCTGGTCTGCTCTAACGTCTCACCTTCTTCAGGTCTCACATCCTCTCTTTCTCCAGGTCTAGTTTGCTCTAACGTCTCACCTTCTCCACCTTCTCCAGGTCTCACGTCATCTCTTTCTCCAGGTCTGGTTTGCTCTAACGTCTCACCTTCTCCACCTTCTCCAGGTCTCACGTCATCTCTTTCTCCAGGTCTGGTCTGCTCCAATGTCTCACCTTCTCCAAGTCTCATATCCTCCCTTTCTCCAAGTCTAATCTGCTCTAACGTCTCACCTTCTCTAGGTCTCACGGATTTGACTTCTTCTCTTGTGGTTGCACGGATTTCTGCTCTTCCGTTTCTCTCCAACATTGGCTCTCCCGGTGGTGTCTTTCTCTTTTTCTCTCCCGGCGGCGTCTTTTTCTTTTTCTCTCCTGGTGGTGTGTGTGTTCTGGTTTGCTCTCCCGGTTATCTCTTTCACACGTTTTGCTCTCCTAGTGGCTGCTTTCTCACGTTTTTTCTGGTGTGTGCATACTGCCTTCTCTTGCTCTATCAATTTATATAATCCCTTCTATGAAAACCCTAGTAGGGCTTACTGGAGCCGCGACAAAATTCCTTTCTTGCCCCTCCATGTGGCTTCATATTACTGTTCCATACAAAATTTGACGAATTTCCTTTATTGCCTTTTTCTTTCTACTGAAAACTCATCCCTCAAATGCTTGAACGAGCCACTTCTGCTTGCACACTTAAATCAGGTTGACAACAATTACAACTCATACAAGGCTGTGGGAACAATAATGTCTACTTCAAGTTATTTGATTACTTTTACAGAGGAAGCAGTTAGTTGGCAATCTCGGTTGCAAAAATGCATTGCATTATCAACTATAGAAGTAGAGTTCATTACTGTAACTAAAGCAACTACAGAGTTAATATGAATGAAAAGATTCATGAAGGAGCTTGGCTTTGAGCAATTAAAATATGTGTTGTATTGTGACACCTAGAGTGCAATCCATCTTGGTAAGAGTTTGACTTTTCATGCTAGATCAAAGCATATTGATGTGTGGTATCATTGGATATGCGATGCTCTTGATTTTAAACAACTAGCACTTGAAAAGATTCATACGGATGATAATGCTATTAATATGTTAACAAAGGTATTACCAAGAGGAATATTTGAATTATGTTGTTTGTTGGCTGGGATGGTCAACACCTCCACATATTCAGAAGAGAGAGAATTGTTAGGTACCCCTCCTACGTGGAGGAAACCTTTAAATAATATTAAAAAAAGGTTGGTTGACTTATGAGGTATAAATACCTCATTTTCACTAAGATTAGGTTTAGTGAGAATTAAGAGAGGCTGTCGGCTAAAACAAAAAAAAAAAAAGAGGAGAAAAATAAGGGAGAGAATCCAGTAGGAGCACCGTTCATTCTTTTTAATATCCAACAGTTAATTCTTATCCAATTTAACTAAAATTTGGTTGAGAGATAGAGACTATCATATTCTTCATTTGAAATGATGAAGATCAAATTTGATAGATTGTAAGTATGGATTTTAATTTACATTTCATAGTTCATACTTTGAGAAGTTATTTTGCGTGTAGTTTCAATCAACCTTATAATCAGAGGGTTGTTTGCAGTCCGGTCATGCTGTAATTTGGTTCGTTGATTGAGGACACATGGATCTTAAGTCTGAACAGTTGGATTGTGATTTGCCTTTCTATAAGGGTAGGTTTTTATCTCAAATTATGATCATTTGTTTTTGATAATGCTCTGTTCTCTCTATTGCAGCAGTATAAATGAACCTACAGATGAATATTAATCTGTAGTCAGATTAAGCTGAAATTTGGACAACCAGTAAGGAACATCTAAAATTTCATCTTGAATGGTTGGATTGTTGTTTAGAGGTCTAGTTGTTAAGTTATTACTGACAGAATGTGTCTTTCATTTAGTTATCTCATTTGATCTCTTATTTTCGTTCAAATTGAGTTTTTTCAATTTGGTTGGTGTAATTAAAGTTGTGTACCTCTGTTATATTTACTTATTGATTATAGTGAAATTGATTTCTAGACCATTGTATCCCATAGTTTTTCCTCTTAATTTTGAAGAGATTTTTCACGTAAAAGATTAGTGTATTCTTGTGTGATTGTTTAAGTTATTATATTTATTATTTAGTCAACTTTTCACAGATTCAAACAAGTTAAAAAGGTCTTTTGAGTAATTTTGTATTCTGTTGCCCCTCTACCATCTTATTGTCATTCCTTGACCTTGTATAATGCTATCACATCCTATATTAAAGCATTTAAATGGCACACCACTTGTGTAAAGCCAAGTTTTGTTGCTAATTAACAAAATGGCAGTGGCTTCTGCTTTTATTGGAGCTCGATTTTTATTCACCACATGTCCATCAATCCCCACGAGATAGCCTCTTTCACTCACCCTCCCACCCACGTGTCATCAAAGAAAACAAAAAATCAAAGAAGAGGGAAAATTTTCTAGTAACAAGAAAATACAAATACGGAGATCAATTACATTTAATTAGATTAAAAATAAAAAAATTAAGATATTATCTTTTTATTGTTTTCATTTTGCTATTTATGTGTAGTGTTGCCACGTAGTATTACTAAAAAGAGCTTCAATTCAAGCTACACCAAGCAAAAATGCATCATTTTAAGTCTCCTTTGTCTATACTTACTTTATATATAAATATATGTATAATATAATATTAGCGTTATGCCGTTATATAATAACTTGCACGGGACGGAATTGACCCAAGAGGCGCGTTCTCTCATTAAGTCAGTCGGTCGGTCGAAAACAGATTACTTTTTTTGTTTTTTGTTTTTTGTTTTTTTTATGGATTAAAGATGACGCTCTGATTTTGACGCTATACCATTTATTGATCTGATTTGTCTCATCTTGGGTTCACAACTAGCAATACTAGTAGAAGCCAGAAAGGGAAGACTTGAAAATGAGGAAAGAGAAAGGAATTTGACAAAGAGATGTTGAAATTGGAGTAACATTGTGTCGTTCAATTGGTTTTGGACATATGCAATTGTCTTAAGGTCTCTGTTTCTAGTTACCTGGTAATCCCTTTACCGAAAATAAGCCAGAAAGCGAATGTATGCGGAGACATTCTTTTTTTGTTTTTTGTTTTTCAGTTTAAGGGAAGGCAATGCCCAGCGTCAGGGCATTTGCCAACCAGCCATTCTGAAGGACAGCTTTTCTTCTTCCTTTTCTTTTCTGGAATAGTTGTTAAATTCTTCTGCTTGCACAACAAGAACCAATTAAATGGGGGAAGCAATATATATTACAAATGGCTGCAATAGTCACGGCTTTGTCCACAGTTACTAATTCCCATCTTTTGGACCTTTAATTTCTTTTCAGTCAGTAATAATATATATACTGCGAGTATGGACAGCCCAAGTTTGAAAAGAAATCAAAAGAGACAACTAAAGCCATGATTGGGGCTAAGATGTGAATCGCGATTGTCTTTGACTATGTATGCAGAGCAAAAATACCAGGACATTTAAATTTGTGACGTTTTGTAATGGTGTCATAATGTGCCACTGTTATTATGTAAGGCTGACATCCTAGTTCGAGCGATTTCCAATTAAGACGGTCTTGGGTTTTAAGTGTATAAAATGTGATATCGATACTTCCAACCGAAGCCGAGAGCTTTCATTTATTCAGGGCATGATACAGTAGATGTGAGGAGAGAGAAAATAATTATTAGACTAAAACAAACTCTTCGTATGTATTAATACTTTTAACTTTTACAAATTCAAATATGTAATTTATAGTATTATTTGTAAGAATATATTTAATTTTAAAATTCAAAAAATTAATATTTATAATGATAAATTTATTAAGAAATCTAATATTTAGAAGTGCAAAATAATTTATTCCACCAAATAAGAACAAAAAGAAACTTTTCAAACTTCAGTATCAAGATACTAAACATTACTTGCACAATAAATCCATTGATACATATATATATATATATATAAGAAAAAAGGTATAGAAACTAAAAGACTGCATAGTAGCAGAGAGAATGAGAGATATTTCACAATTAATTATTTCGTAAATATTAATAAAAATTTTATGATTTTTTTAATTAATTATTCCTTTACTTATTCATGAAATATAAGAAAGTGTAAGATTCAAATGATAAAAACTAATATATTTAGGTGGTACAACTTTTATTATATGTTAAATATATTTATATGTAAAAAGTATATAACAATTACTATTGGGCATTTCACCATTAGTTGTTATTTATACATAATCTAATCTAAAGTTATTCTAATAATTAAAAGTTTAATTACAGATTTTAAAATATCTTATATTTGAAAGTCTTATGTTCAAATATGCTATAAAGAATGGAGAAATTTATACTAAATAAAAAAAGTTGCATGTTGATCGAGTATAACATGATGTGATTATTTTTACATTGTAAATGGTGTATCCATCAAAATTATGACTAGATATGCCTAAATTTGTTTTATGGGTCATACATTGTTGAACTATTACGCCGTTTTCTGTTTACTACTCTTCTATGCCCATTCTCATTAAATTTCTTTTTCATTTTGAGTTTAATTCCATGCCTTATTCCCATTTGGACAAATATTAATAGGTTTGATTGCTCACATATTAGAAGTGTTAGAGTTTAGCAGGTAATACATTCTTAGGTTTTACTAAAATTTTATAACTTAACGGTTCATTCAAATCGAAAATTACCAAGTATTTGCAAAGCAATTGCGACTAAATAAGTTTTTCGACTCAAAACCACGACAAACATTATTTATTATTTCAAATGAAAATCCCGTAACAAATTTAATTATTACTACATCTACTAAAGTACACCTTTATTTCAAATAACACTTAGATTGGCTACTACACGAACTGATGAAAGTTCTGAAATTATTTCGTACTCGATTGTCGTGCATACCCTACCAAGAGCAGCAACGCCATCACACAGATTTCTTGCAAAGGAGATCAGCTAACAGTCAAAGTAGCAGAAGCAAGCAGATCCAGGGAAACGGTAGTGGCAAGCGCCGCTCCTAGCGCCTTCCCGACTTTTACATTGGTTGTTACATGCAGCTGAGCTGTCACAAAACCCTGTCCATGTTTGGCTAAGCCTCTCGCATAGGTTTGCTGTTGCTATTGATGTTTCTGCAACACAAATAGCCCACCACGATATTAGAGAGAGAGGGAAAGGGAGCTTGATTGTTAGTCAAATTCCTTTCAACATCAAATCATGGAGCTTTTAATTTTTAAGAACAACGGAACAAAGAGAAAGCACGTATACAAAGACCAAAGAATTAAATTTCTTTTGGCTTGCGTAAAAATGTTCATACAATCTTGGAAGTTATGAATAAAGTTATTTTCAACATGTGAGGGTAGACCTTTTTATTTATTTATTTATTTTCATCCATATAAATTGAAAAGTGAGTGATTGACATTAGTTTTTGACTTAAGAGCTAATGACTTTAGAGCTAGTAGGAGACGAAATTTATGGAGATAATTCATAGATGAAACCAAGATAGCTAATCACAAGAGGGTCACTCACCGAAGGAGGGAACGACGATAAATAAGGCAAAAGAAAGAGCAAGAATGGTTGGAAAGCTAATTACGAACTTGGCCATTCTTTCTGATTGTATTGCTGCCTTTGTGAGAAGGAGAGGCACACCATTTATGAACGTATAAATTTGTCTTCACCCTCTGCGGCAAGAGCGGTATGGCAAAACAAACAATTAAGAAAAAGACTAATTGGCGGAAAATCCCAAGAACAGGACGAACATTACGAGAATTATGCAGCGGACCAAGCAATGAACCATAAAATATAGATATTACTTTTCACCCAATCGTAAACGAACAACAAGTGGAATGGCGGGGGATTCTATGTTCTGCGGCGTGCCCTACCGTAATAGGATCCAACGAAAATGGCCTTCGCCACTTCTGCGGCGAGATTTGCTAGATATACGTGCAAATCTAACTTTTGCAAATCATACGTGCCCTTCCTCAATTTAAATAAGAAACAAACAAAAATGCATCGCTTAATATATATGATAAACACCAATTTGATACTAATTTAATTATATTTTACGAGTATGTAGTGTTGTTTCCTATTAGCATGTTTTCCTCTCTTTTTATTTTTTGTTTTTAATGGAGATTTTGTTTTTCATTTTTCTTGAAAAATTTACAACCCCCGCACTTTATATAGGGTATGGTGACAAGCCACACCTCCTAGTGTTACCGTGTGGCATCTCATGACTAACGGAAATTAATTAACCTATACAAAAATTGTGAAAAGACTATTTTATACCTTCATATTTCCTTTTTACATGTGATATAAAATTTGAGATATTTTCATTAATTTATTTAGTAGTAATAACATAGAAATAATAGCTTATTTCTATTTAAAAATTTAAAAATATTTAATCACAATTATAAGCTTCAATGCTAATTTCAATTAGATTTTTTAAATTTAAAATTGTAAATATAAATATAATAATTTTTTATCAAATATATTAAAAATTTGTTACAAATATACATCTTTCATTAAAGAGACATAAACACTTTAAAATTGGTTTATTATTTATCAAATATAGTTTATAGAAATAATAAAACATTAACTTGTATATATGAGGGGGTATATATGTTCACACGTCTTTTTTTTTTTTAGCACTGAAATGTTGATATTTTCATTTTATATGTATTAATGGGCATTTTAGTTTGTTCATGTAATTTATAATGATATTTTCTTAATTATTTTAAACATATGCTAATGGAGTATGGATGAGGGTACCTTTGTTACCATAATCAAATATAATGGTGTGATTGCTATATTTAAAAATTAGGGGTGCAACTTATTATTGCACTTTAAATGAAAGGTACATGATATAAATTTATGTAAATTTTTCCTATCTGCCTAGTCAGAATGCCCGTCCAATGCAAGATGAAAAATTGTTAATGTTAAACAATTTGAATTGTATGCCTTTTTACAAATTAAAACTTTGAAATATTTAAATAACATATTAAAATATTTCAACCTAGGTTGAAATAAACTTATCGGATTAAAAAAATAAGAAATCTTTTAAACCACATAGATTTGAATGATCATGGATAAATATAATTGAAAAAAAAAAAATCTTTAGGTGGAAGAGTCATTATTAATTCCTATCTCATTTGCTCAAAATTGATTGATTATTCATACATTTGAATCATACAAAGTGTTGTGCCTTAATGGTGATATATTAAAAAAATAAACCTGATAGGTTTGTGAGTATAAGTTTCAATAACAGTGTGAGCAATTTTGATAGAAAAGATATTTTGGTATGGTATTAAAGGAAAATAAATGATAGGCTTTATAGTTCATTTATCCCTTAATTTATTATTTTTTTAGCTGTTGATATTTTAATAGTGAGAGTAAATAATATTATTGACTTCCTAATTGTTAGCTATTCTATTTGTAGTTTGTCTCTCTACGCTTTAGAACAAATATTGATATAATTTTTCAATAATTCCGTGTTGGTGTTCTAAAAGCTCTTGAGGAGAGTAAAACAACTTGGCCAATTGATTGATAATTTATTCGACTAGGCATAAACTTTTTGGAGGAAAGACAAAACTTAAAATGGGAGAGAAATGAGAGTCAAAATTAAAAGGTCAAGTCTAGCTACTTTACATATTTCTTATTCTATATGGATCTATATCTCCAATTGATAAAATAAAATGATCAATTGAATTGCATATTAGTGACTTATTTCACGCTATAGCCAAAAAAAAAAGAGCTTTTGTTGAACTTAAAAAAATAAAATTGGAATAATTCACCTTTATTTTCTTAGTGATAAACAAATATGCATTTTTACTATAAACCTTATATGGTAAATTGCAAGTGTTGTAATATATGAAAGGGAGTATTCTAAATCAGTAAGGTGTGATTTATCATATTATGGTATTAGAAGGGAATCACGAGAAATTGTTATTATCATTTAGGCATTATGATTAATGTAATAAGATTATAATCAGACCAAGTGAGAGAATGTTAGAATTTTTAATTAATTATATGAGAATATTGTCCAATAATATTCTTATTAAGGAATAAATCATAACATGGCTCGATTAATGAAGAATAATTATTTACATTATTACATTATTAAAAGCTATAACATCAAATTTGATTTGATTATTGATGAAAATGTTTAATTTAAATTATGTAGTTATACATACATACATACATATATATATATATATATATATATATATATATATATATGAATGTCCTCTCTCCTCTTAACATATATGAAAATTTCATCTAAAAGTGTATGATTACAGTAAAGGTTAGGAGAGAGAAATTGATTATTAGACTAAATCGAACTCTCTAAATGCATCAATGTTTTCAGTTTTTATGAATTCAGGTATATTATTGATAGTATTATTTATAAGAATATATTTAATTTTAAGATCTGAAAGATTAACATTTATGTTGACAGATTTTTTAAGAAATCTAACATCTGGAAGTGCAAAATAATTTATTTGACCAAATAAGAACAAGAATGAAGTTGTCAATACAAAACTTCTTAAACTTCAATATCACGATACTAAACAGTGTAAAATTGCTAATTTGATTTGAATATTAATGAAAATGCCTAATTTAAACTATGCAATTACGCATATATATATGAAGTTCCCGACTTCTCCTTAGGATCTACTAGTTTGTGATATTGACAGGAGGGGTGAATCAGTATCACCACAATTCGCAATTCGCAGGTAAGTGAATAACTTCAACTTCTTCTTAAAAGTAAACTCTTTCTTAGACTCGACTAAGGTAGACCTATTGCTACCTACTAATCACAATAGTCTTCAAAATCACCTTTTAGACACCTTGCCTAATAGACAATACGGATGTTCTTGTTTAGGTCTTCGTTAGGTTATGGGTTGGCTGATACTTTAGCTGCGTTTACAACTCAATTCAAAACACAGAACGTAAAGCAAATTAAGGACACACAAGATTTACGTGGTTCTGTCAATGTCACGTACATCCACGGTGGTAGGGACTCTCCCTCTACCGAGACTATCCACTATACTTGTGAATACAGGTTACAATGGATGTCTTTAATTCTTGTGTTAAAGATTCTGAAATACTTGGCTGTTGTCTTCTTCCCACTCCATAGCTCATATGGAGTCTTATTAGTATTGGGCCTTAGTAATAATCTGTTTAGTAGATGCACGGCTATAAATGTTGCTTCTGTCCAAAATCTTGTGTGAAGCTTGGATTCCAGCAGTAGAGTTCTCGCCATTTCGACCATAACTCTATTTTTCCTCTCTACCACCCCGTTCTGTTGAGGTGTTCTTATTGTTGCCAATTGGTGATGAATTCCATGCTTCTCAAGATAATCTTCAAAAGCTTTATTTGTAAATTCAATGCCTTGATCTGACCTCAATACTTTGATCTTCCTTCCACTTTCATTTTCAGCCAATCTTCTGTATCTCTTGAAGCAATTCAAAACTTCTGACTTGTGTTTGAGGTGCATGATGCAGGTCCTTCTCGAATAATCATCAACAAATAAGATGAAGTACCTCTCACCATTCAACCTTTTTGTTCTCATCGGTCCACACAAATCAGTATGCACAATGTCAAGCACTGCTTCAGAACTGAACTCTTTAGTCTTATACTGCTTTCTGACATGTTTTCCTTTAAAGCATGCTGAGCAAACATACTCTCTCTCTCTCTCTCCTGAGGTCGGGAATGTCTCTTATTGCATGAGTAGTGGTCAGCTTCCTCATGTTCTTCTGTGATCAGTGTCCCAGCATCCTATGCCAGAGTTGATTTTCTTCTTCTTTGGTGAGTAAACAGCTGCTTGTCTTGTCCTCATCAATCACATATAAATTTCCAGCTGTTCTCTTCCTGGCTGCAACAGTATTGTCTTCTTTACTCTTTACTTGGCAACCTGTTTTTGTGAATATCACTTTATGGTCTTCATTGCATAGTTAGCTGACAAATGCTAGATTATATCTGAGTCCTTCAACGTGCAGAACATCTTTTAGCTTCCCTTTTCCGATATTTACTGACCCTTGACCATTAATATTGAGTGAATCATCACTACCAAACTTGACTTGTTTAGCTTTGACAATTTACTCTTGTCTCCCGTCATATGTGAAGTACATCCACTGTCAAGGATCCACTGCTTATCCTTGTAGTCAGCTTTGAGTGCAATTTCAACTATATTAGCCACCTCCCTTTTACCTTTATATTCCTTCTTTTGAATTGGCTGGAAGATAGCTTTCTCGTTTTTCTCGGCTTTGACTGCATCACTTATTTTTACTATGCCATTGAGTGCCTTCTCTTGCTCAGGGAGAAGTGTCATACATCTTTTGGCATTATGGCCATCCTACCCGCACCATTCACACTATTCCAAGTCTGCCAATATAGCAAACTTGTTCTTTGAAGCTACTAGTTTGGGCTTCCACCAACAATCCTCGTCAGTGTGTCCTTGCCTTTTATAGTATGTGCAAGAACTCACGACAGGTGTTCTCCTCTAAGTTTTGTATTGTCTCCCCATATATGCAGCATCGTATCTTCTTAAGTTGGAGACATATACTGGCCTTCTCCACCAGCATTTACTTGCCTTATGACCCCAAACTCCACAATAGAGACAATGACCTTGAAACTGCCTCTTCTTGGGTCTAATCACAGCTTGTTTTCTTTTGTTTATTACTTGCTGTGTAGGCAAGGTTGTTGGCTTCTTTGCTTGTGTGGCTTTCATTTCAGCCACCTTCTTCTCCTTCTTCTGTTTAGCCATTGCCCTTGGTTGGCTGACTTTCTTTTCTTCCTGAAACGTAGCAACTATGGGCTGCTGCTCTTTAACCACATACATCTTTTTTGGCCCTGGCTTTGGTTTGATAACTGTCTTCTCTTCTTCAGTTATCTTCACCTGAGTCACAGCCTTCTTTTTTAACTTCTGTGGCAAAGTCTCATTCTCTTTAAGCAGTGCAGCATTAGATTGCTACACTTTCTCTTCATTCTTCTTTTCTCTTGCAAAGCTTGTTTCTCTTATCACTTCAACCTTCTGCAAATTCTCTTCACTCTTTTTGAGTTGTTGCTGAAGTCTCAGCAACTCTATCTCCATTTCTTCAATTGTTGAAGTCCTTGAGCCAAGCTCTATTGTAAGGTCTTCACATATTTTTATCTGTTCTTCAAATCTTCTCTTCAAGTCAATATGTTCAGTCCTTATTTCATCCTTTTGACTTTCAGCTTCCTCAGACTTTGCTTCAACTTGTTTTATGTGAGCCTCCAACCTTTTTATGGTTCTACCCCTTCTGATTATCTCCTTTGAAGTTGCTTCCAACTTAGCTTCAAGATCTAGTTCTTCTTCATCAACCTCTTCTTCCTCTTCAGAGGTTGAACTACCACTTTGAGCTGATGCCATAAAGGCTTGCTCATCTGATGATTCTTCATCTTCCTCCTCATCAGCTTCTTTTATCTGACTCACATAACTCTTGAATAAGCCTCTCTTCTTCCTCTATGGGTTGACAATCTTCTTATTGGACTTCTTTGATTTGAATGATGATCTTCTCCATCTTGAATTCTGCTTATCATCACCATCCTCATCTTCATCATCAAGTTTCACTTTGCACTGAGAAGCAAAGTGTCCAGTCTACCCACAACGATAACATCTCAAGGACAATTGTCCTTTTCCCTTCTTAGACCCCTTTTTGAACTTCCTTGTGAAGTATGCCAACACTTCACCTTCACTTTCTTCCTCATCATCATCATTATTCTCACTGGATGATTCTTCCTCTTCTTTTATCTTCAAGTGTTTCATAGCTTTGAAAGCTGCCTCCTTTGATACCTTTGACGTTGAGGAGCTCTCAATTGACTTTATTCTCATCTCATATGCAATGAGATTGCACTGGAGATCATGCAAAGACATAAAATTGAGATCTCTACTCTCCTCTGTGGCTACTACCTTTGAGTCAAACCTCTCAGGCAGAATTCTCAGAATTTTCTTCACAATCGATGAGTCTTTTTTGTTCTTCCCATGACTTCTCAGGTCGTTTACAGCATCAATAACCCTGATGAAGAACTCTTGAACTGTCTCATTTTTCTGCATTCTAAGAGATTCATATCTCTCTTTAAACACTTGAAGCTTGGCCTCCTTCATTCTGCCATCACCTTCATAGACTTTCTGCAATCTGTCCCATATCTCCTTGGTAGATTTGCAGTCCATGACTTTAGCATACTCAGCATCTGTCAATGCTGAAATGATGACATTTGAGGCCTTCCCATTTATCTCAAACTGCCTTAACTCCTCTGGAGTTGGGTCTTTACCTTCTTCCGAAGCCACAAAACCCTCATGTACTGTTGTTCCCACAGCCTTGTATGGGTTGTAATTGTTGTCAACTAGGTTTAAGTGTGCAAGAAAGTATAGCCACATGGAAAGGTAAGAAGGTAAATCCACATGGAAGGACAAGAACGTAAATCCGCATGGAGGGGCAAGAAAGTAAATTCACCGCATAAGCCCTATTAGGGTTTCATATAGTAGAGTATATAATGGTCTTGGAAGACAAAGAACAAGGTGTCGGCAATATTGAGCATTCAGCAAAACCTAGATAACCAACCAACCAAAGAGAACACCAAACCCTACACAGAAGAACAAGACCCGCAAAAGAAAAGAGTAGTCGTCGTGAACAGTACAGTCGTCGTGAACAGTGCAGCCATCGAGTGAACAGTAGCCAATGGACGAAGAGAGCAAAAAGGGAAAAGAGGAGCAATCGTCAGACGAAGAGAGAGAAAACACTTGGAAGCGAGAGAAGAGCCATCGACGGGAAGAAGAAGAGAAAAAGAAAATTGTAGCCGTTGTCAGAAAAGAAGAAGAGAGAGAAAATGAATTCATCGAACGAAGGAGAGAAAAAGAGAAAAATATATATACGGCCAAATTGGAGCCGTCGTCGGGCGAAGGAGAAAAGAGTGACGGCTAGACGGGGATGGACGACAGGAGGAAGAAAAGCAGATTGGCAAAAAAAGAAAGCAGACGGCCATAGAAGAGAGAGATACCGACGACAACAAAGAACAACCGTCGAGAGAGAGAAAGAGGAGACGGTCGGAACAGAGGAGTTGATACGGCCAAAATCAGATCCAACTGGACGGTGAGATAGATCCAACTGGACAATGAGAGAGATCCGGCTGAACGAAGAGAGAGAAACCACCGCAGAATAGAAGACAGACGAAAAGAGAGAAATCCGGCAGTAAGAGAGAGAAATCTGGCAAGACGGTGAGAGAAATCCGGCTGTAAGAGAGAGAAATCCGGCGAGAAGAGAGAAATCCGGCTGGACAGCAAGAGAGAGAGAAACGGACAGGCGAGTCGTCAGACAATGAGATCGTGAGACAAGGAGACAGGTGAAACCGTAAGATGGTGAAAGTAGGAATTGTGTGATACAACGTAGAGAAGGAATTCAGCGAAGCATTGAACTCAACGTATTTCCAGACTTCTTCAAGAGAGGTTAGAGAGCGTTGTGGTGAACTTCTAAGTGGCAGTGGAGCAGCCTTCCAATTCAACAGAGGCAAGACAAGCTAGAAGAAGGGTAGACACAGTAAGTGACACTCTTTGTATTGTATTTGCTTAGTAATTGCAATAGTGAAAGGAGCAGAGAATTAAAGACATCTATTATAACCTGTATTCACAAGTATAGTGGATAGTCTCGGTAAAGGGAGAGTCCCTACCACCGTGGATATACATCACATTGACGGAACCACATAAATCTTGTGTGTCCTTAATTTGCTTTACGTTCTGTGATTTGAATTGAGTTGTGAACGCAGCTAAAGTATCAGCCAACCCATAACCTAACGAAGACCTAAATAAGAAAATCCGAATTGTCTATTAGGCAAGGTGTTTGAAAGGTGACTTTAGGGACTATTGTGATTAGTAGGTAGCAATAGATCTACCTTAGTCGAGTCTGAGAAAAAGTTTGCTTTTAAGAAGAGATTGAAGTTGTTCACTTACCTGCGAATTGCGAATTGTGGTGATACTGATTCACCCCCCCTCTCAATATCACAAACTAGTAGATCCTAGGGAGAAGTCGGGAACTTCAATTGGTATCAGAGCACAGGTTCACCAGTTTGAAGCTTAACAGCTTGGTGTACTAGTTTGAAGGGATCTAGAAATTTGACTTGTTCATCATACTGCGAAATGGAAGCCAATACCAGTACTAGCACTACATACAGCAAGAAGGTTTCAATCTTCAACGGAACCAACTACCATATGTGGAGAGCAAGAATGCAAGTGGTATTCGCAACCATGGGCATGAACGTGGTGAAATGCGTACAAGAGGGTTTTGTGGCTCCGGAAGAAGGTAAAGACCCAACCCTAGAGGAGTTAAGGCAGTTTGAGATAAATGGGAAGGCCTTAAACATCAACATCTCAGCGTTGACAGATGCTGAGTATGCTAAAGTCATGGACTGCAAATCTACCAAGGAGATATGGGACAGATTGCAGAAAGTCTATGAAGGTGATGGCAGAATGAAGGAGGCCAAGCTTCAAGTGTTTAAGGAGAGATATGAATCTCTCAGAATGCAGAAAAATAAGACAGTTCAAGAGTTCTTCATCAGGGTTATTGATGTTGTAAACGACCTGAGAAGTCATGGGAAGAACAAAAAGGACTCATCGATTGTGAAGAAAATTCTGAGAATTCTGCCTGAGAGGTTTGCCTCAAAGGTGGTAGCCACAGAGGAGAGTAGAGATCTCAATTCTATGTCTTTGCATGATCTCCAGTGCAATCTCATTGCATATGAGATAAGGATAAAGTCAGTTGAAAGCTCTACAACAACAAAGGTATCAAAGGAGGCAGCTTTCAAAGCTATGAAGCACTTGAAGATAAAAGAAGATGAAGAATCATCCAGTAAGGATGATGATAAGGATGAGGAAGAAAGTGAATGTGAAGTATTGGCTTATTTCACTAGGAAATTCAAAACGGGGTTTAAGAAGGGAAAAGGACAACTGGCCTTGAGATGTTATCAGTGTGGGCAGACTAGACACTTTGCTTCTCAATGCAAAGTGAAACTTGATGATGAAGATGAGGATGGTGATGATGAGCAGAATTCAAGATGGAGAAGATCATCATTCAAATCAAAGAAGTCCAGCAAGAACACTGCCAACCCACAGAGGAAGAAGTGACGCTCATTCAAGAGCTATGTGAGTCAAATAAAAGAAGCTGAATTGGAGGAAGATGAAGACTCATCAGATGAGCATGTCTCACAGCTCCTGATGAGTTCTTTCAATGCTTCGCCAAATTCCTTCTCTACGTTGTTTCACACAACTCCTGCTTTTACCGTCTCACAGCTTCACCCGTCTCCTTATCTCACTGTTTCACGGCCCACCTCACCTGTCCGTTTATCTCTCTCTCTCTCTCTCTTACTGTCTAGCCGGATTTCTCTCTCTTACCATCTAGCCGTTCTCTCTTCTTTGGCTGTTCACCTCTGTTCTGCCGTCTAGCCGTCTCTGATTTTAGCAGTGTTTTTTTTTTTCTCTCCTTCCCATCGACTCCGATTTGGCCGTTCTTGGGTTTCCACCGGTTGTCTATTTTTGCTGTTCTGCTCACTTTTTCGGTCGTCTCCCCTTTCTCTCTCTCTTGACGGTTGTTCTTCGTTCAGTTTTTCTTTTGGCCGTTCGGGTTTTTCTCCTTCTTCCAACGGCTGTGTTTTCTCTCTCTTTCACCGTTTAGCCGCCGGATTTCTCTCACTAGTTCCTGATCTGGTCTTATCTCACCCGTTTTCAGCTCGGATTTGGTCTCACCGGTTCCTGATCTAGTCTTGTCTTACCTGTTCCAGCTCGGATCTGGTCTCACCCATTCCCGATCTAGTCTCTCTGTTCTTCGCTCATCCCCACTTCGGCCGTCTCTGTCTGTTTTGTCGTCAACCCGTTTCTCTCTCTACTTCTTTGTCGTGTTGTCTCCTCACCGACCATTGGTGTGCCGTTCCTCACAGGTTTCTCTCTTTTGCCATCACACGGTTTGCTCCAATTTGCTCAATTTGCCAACCTCTCCTCTTTTCACTCGATGACTATTGTTCACTCGACGGCTTCGATTTGCTCAATTGTCGACCTCCTCTTTTCTATTTTGCCGTCCCCTGTTCTGCCATTCTCTTGCCGTCGATGTGCTTTAGCCGTGTGTTGTATTTTTCTGTTTTCTTTATTTCGCCGTACACACACTTTTGTGTTTTGTCATATATTCAATTGTCTTGGCCTTACCCTAGTTTTGTCTTCCAAGGACTTTATATACTCTCTTCCATGAAACCCTAATAGGGCTTACGTGGCGGATTTACATTCTTGCCCTTACGCAGCAGATTCCTTTTACTTTCTTGCCCCTCTATGTGGCTTTACTTTTACTTTCTTGTCCACTTAAACCTAGTTGACAACAATTACAACCCATACAAGGCTGTGGGAACAACAATCTCCCCCTTTGTAATTGTTGGCAACACTCATAACAAAAACCACTACGCAGCAGTTTCAACTCCCCCTAAATATGCACTCCCCCTTTCTTAACAACTCCCCTTGCACTGTTGCTTCTCTCCCCCTTTGCCAACCAATTACAAATCTGAAAAACTTGCAAAGTAGAGATGGAGGATTCACCTGAACTTCAGGCTTGAGGAGGCATTTGCACAAATATACTCAATTTGTGCTTTTCAAATAGCTCTGTGGACAGAGATTTAGTTAGATCTTATCTAGCCTCTTCAACAGATTTAGGTTCAACTTATGAGAGTAAAGCAGTAGTTTCCACAATTCTTCTTCTTGTTGTAACTCCTGTTGATGGGTTACCTATGATTTGATTTTCTTGATGAGCACTGGTCCACGTTTTCTTTGGCTTTCTTTCTTGCACAGTCTTAGTTGCAAGAGGATCTCTTTCTTTATCAATCACATACAAATTTCCAGCTGTTCTCTTCCCGACTGCAACAGTATTGCCTTATTTACTCTTTACCTGGCAACCTGTTTTTGTGAATATTACCTTATGGTCTTCATTACATAGTTTGCTGACAATTGCTAGATTATATCTGAGTCCTTCAACGTGCAGAACATCTTTCAGCTTTCCTCTTCTAATGTTTACTGACCCCTGACCACTGATGTTGAGTGAATCATCATTGCCAAACTTGACTTTGTTTTCTCTTGACTTGTTTAGCTTTGACAATTTACTCTTGTCTCCCATCATACTGTTCCAAGTCTGCCAATACAGCAAACTTGTTCTTTGAAAACATTGGTTTGGGCTTCCACCAACACTTCTTGTCAGTGTGTCCTTGCTTTTTACAGTATGTGCAAGAACTCACGACAGGTGTTCTCCTCTGAATTTTGTATTGTCTCCCCCTATATGTAGCATCGTATTTTCTCGAGTTGGAGACATATATTGGCCTTCTCCACCAGCAGTTACTCGCCTTATGACCCCAGACTCCACAATAAAGGCAATGACCTTAAAACTGCCTCTTCGTGGGTCTGATCATAGCTTGTCTTCTTCTGTTCATCACTTGCTATGTAGGCAAAATAACTAGCTTCTTTGCTTGTGTGACTTTCATTTCAGTCACCTTCTTCTCCTTCTTCTGTTCAGTCGTAGCCCTCTGCTAGCTGACTTTCTTTTCTTTCAAAGATGTAGCAGCTATGGGCTGCTGCTCTTTAACCACATACATCATTTTTGGCCCTGGCTTTGGTTTGATAACTGTCTTCTCTTCTTCAGTTATCTTTACCTGAGTCACAGCCTTCTCTTTCAACTTCTGTGGCAAAGTCTCATTCTTCTTTTCTCTTGCAGAGCTTGTTTCTCCTAGCACTTCAAACTTCTGCAAGTTCTTCTCACTCTGTTTGAGTTGTTGCTGAAGTCTCAGCAACTCTATCTCTATTTCTTCAATTGTTGAAGTCCTTAAGTCAAGCTCTATTGTAAAGTCTTCACATATTTTGATATGTTCTTCTAATCTTCTCTTCAAGTCAATATGTTCAGCCCTTATTTCATCCTTTTGACTTTCACCTTCCTCAGACTTTGCTTCAACTTGTTTTATATGGGCCTCTAACCTTCTTATGGTTCTACCCCTTCTGATTATCTCTTTTGAAGCTACTTTCAGCTTAGCTTCAAGATCTGGCTCTTCTTCATCAACCTCCTCCTCCTCTTCAGAGGTTGAGCTACCACCTTGTGCTAATGCCATAAAGACATGCTCATCTGATGAGTCTTTATCTTCCTCTTCATTAGCTTTTTTTGTCTGACTCACATAACTCTTAAATGAGCCTCTCTTCTTCCTCTGTGGGTTGGCAATCTTTTTACTGGACTTCTTTGATTTGAATGATGATTTTCTCCATCTTGAATTCTACTCATCATCACCATCATCATCTTCATCATCAAGTTTCACTTTGTACTGAGAAGCAAAATGTCCAGTCTGCCTACAGCGATAACATCTCAAGGACAATTGTCCTTTTCCCTTCTTAAACCCCTTTTTGAATTTCCTTATGAAGTAAGCCAATACTTTAACTTCACTTTCTTCCTCATCATCATCATGATCATTCTCACTGGATGATTCTTCCTCTTCTTTTCTCTTCAAGTACTTCATAGCTTTGAAAGCTACCTCCTTTGATACCTTCGTTGTTGCAAAGCTTTTAGCTGACTTTATCCTCATCTCATATGTAATGAGATTGCACTGGAGATCATGTAAAGACATAGAATTGAGATCTCTACTCTCTTTTATGGCTGCCACCTTTGAGGCAAACCTCTCAAGCAGAATTCTCATAATTTTCTTCATAATAGATGAGTCCTTCTTGTTCTTCCCATGACTTCTAAGGTCGTTTACAACATCAATAACCCTGGTGAAGAACTCTTGGATTGTCTCATTTTTCTGCATTCTGAAAGATTCATATCTCTCCTTGAACACTTGAAGTTTAGCCTCCTTCATTCTGCCATCACCTTCATAGACTTTCTGCATTCTGTCCCATATCTCCTTGGTAGATTTGCAGTCCATAACTTTAGCATACTTAGCATCCGTCAATGCTGAAATGATGACATTTGAGGCCTTCCCATTTATCTCAAACTGCCTTAACTCCTCTAGGGTTGGGTCTTTACCTTCTTCCGAAGCCACAAAACCCTCCTGTATGGATTTCACCACGTTCATGCCCATGGTTGCAAATACCACTTGCATTCTCACTCTCCACATATGGTAGTTGGTTCCGTTGAAGATTGGAACCTTCTTACTGTAAGTAGTGCTGGTGCTGGTACCGGCATCCATTTCTCAGAATGCTGAATAAGTCAAACTTCTAAATCCCTTCAAACTAGTACACCAAGCTGTTAAGCTTCAAATTGGTGAACCAAGCTCTGATACCAATTGAAGTTCCCGACTTCTCCCTAGGATCTACTAGTTTGTGATACTAAGAGGGGGGGTGAATCAGTATCACCACAATTTGCAATTCACAGGTAAGTGAACAACTTCAACCTCTTCTTAAAAGCGAACTCTTTCTCAGACTCGACTAAGGTAGATCTATTACTACCTACTAATCACAATAGTCCCCAAAGTCACCATTCATACACCTTGCCTAATAGACAATACGGATGTTCTTGTTTAGATCTTCGTTAGGTTATGGGTTGGCTGATACTTTAGTTGCGTTCACAACTCAATTCAAAACAAAGAACGTAAAGCAAATTAAGGACACACGAGATTCACGTGGTTCCGTCAACATGACGTACATCCACGATGGCAGGGACTCTCCCTTAACGAGACTATCCACTATACTTGAAAATTCCAATTACAATGGATGTCTTAATCCTATGCTCCTTTCACTATTGCAATTACTAAGCAAGTACAATACAAAGAGTGTCACTTACTGTGTCTACCCTTCTTCTAGCTTATCTTACCTCTGTTGAATTGAAAGGCTACTCCACTGCCGCTTAGAAGTTCACCGCAACGCTCTCTAACCTCTCTTAAAGAAATCTGGAAATACGTTGAGTTCTTTCAATGCTTCGCCAAATTCCTTTAAAGACATCTCAATTGAATGACTTAACTGAAAGAATCAATAGAACATTGATTGAGAGAGTTAAATGTTTGCTTTTAGATGCAAAGCTGTCTAAATCCTTTTGGGGTAAAGTCTAGAATACAACAACACATATGACTAATTTATCTCCTAATGTTCCTTTGCAAGGTGATGTTTCAGAAAAAATTTGATTTGGTAAAGAAGTTTCTAATAATCATTTGTAAGTCTTTGGCAATAAGTCTTTTGTTCATGTCCCTAAAGATGAACGAGTAAAGTTAGATGCAAAGACACAACAATGTATCTTTCTTGGCTATGGTGAGGATGACTTCGGGTACTGATTATATGATCCGGTTGAAAAAGAACTTGTCAAAAGTAGAGATATTGTGTTCTTTGAGGATTGAAACATTGAAGACATTAAAAAGATAGTGACTCATGCTAATGATAACCTTGTTGATATTAATCCAATTCCTTAGGCACCTGTAGATGATTCAAGTTATGTTGAACATGAAATTCAAGAATATAATGAGAATGTTTAGCAGGATCATAATCTATAGGGTGCAGGTCATCTCAATGCTCCTATAGAAGATTATTCAACCTCACCTCTACCTGTTTTTTAGCCACGAAGGTCCAACAGAGTTCAAGTGTCTTCTACTCAATACTTTTCTAACGAGTTTGTGTTATTAACTGATGAGGGAGAACCTGAGTGTTATGAAAAAGTAGTAAAAAGTGAGCATAAGCAACTTTAAATAAATACTATGATAGATGAGATGAAATTTTTGTATGATAACTCTACTTATGAATAAATAAAACTACCTAAGGGCAAAAGGGCTTTGAAAAATCAGTGGGTTTACAAGGTGAAGTAAGGAGAAAATACTTTATGCCGACAATATAAAGTCATATTAGTTGTCAAAGAATTCAGTCAAAAACATGACATTAATTTGGATGACATCTTTTCACCAATGGTCAAAATGTATTTCATCTGAGTTGTGTGAAGTTTAGCTGCAAACTAAGACTTGAAGATCGAGTAAATGGATGTAAAAATAGCTTTTTTCTATGGTAACTTAGAAGAAGAAATTTATATAGAGTAACCACAAGGCTTTGAAGTTAAAGAAAAAGAAGATCATGGGTGTAAGTTGAAAAAGAGTTTATATAACTTAAAACAAGCTCCTAGACAATGGTACAAGAAGTTTTAGTCTATTATGAGATAATAAGGATATAAAAAGACAACTTCTGATCATTGAGTTTCTATGCAGAAATTACTAATAATGATTTTATCATTTTATTACTTTATGTTGATGATATGCTTATTATTAGTCGTAATACTATTAAAATCAACAGGTTAAAGTAAGAATTGAGCAAATTCTTTACCATGAAGGATTTGGGACTAGTAAAAAAGATCCTCAGTATGTCAATCACTCGAGATAGGAAAGAGAAAAAGTTGTATTTGTCTCAAAAACAAATTATTAAAAAAGTATTCCAAAGGTTTAACATGATATAGCCAAAATGGTTAAAACTACTCCTATTACAAACTTTAGATTAGCAATTAAATAATGTCCTTCTACAATGGAAGAGAATAAAAGATGCTGAAAGTTCTTTTTGCATTAGCTATAGGCAGTTTGATGCATTCAATGGTATGTATGAGGCCTGATATAGCATATGTAGTTGGCGCAGTTAGCCATTTTCTTTCAAATCTTAGTAAAGAGCACTAAAATTCAGTGAAGTGGATATTGAGATATCTAGAAGGCTCTACTAACTTTAAATTTTGTTTTAGGAGTAATGAGTTTATTCTTATTGGATTTACAGATTCAGATATGGTTAGTAATATTGATTTTAGAAAGTCTACTTTAGGTATTTGATTACTCTTACAGTCAGCGTGAGAGTCACTGTTCTTTGGAAAGGGCCAAAGGGTTAATTAAAGAGGAGGAAGGGGAACGGAGATGAAAAGGGCGTGCAATATCAGCTAAGTAACATCCAAATAAATAAATATATGGTCACTGGCCACACACATTTCCGTTGTTTTCGTATCATTTCCTTAATATTTCATTAAATATATGCCTGCTCTTTCTCTAACGAAACAAGCCATTTTGGAGCCGTTGCGACTTTTTCTATTAGAGAGGTAAACTGATGAACTCTGTGTTGACTTTTAAGGTATAGCATTAGCATATGAGGCGAGTCCACAAGCAAAGAAAGAAAGAAAGAAAGAAAGAAGAATGGAAGCATATCAGATTAAACAATTCATGGTCCACGACGCCCAGATAGTTAAAGGGAGTCCTATTGATGTGGACCAGATAGCTGAGGAGTACATGGACAAGCGAGAAAAGGACAAGAAGTTACAAAGGGCTTCTTCGTAATTTTAGTTAAAATTAGGGTTTCTTGGTGAAAAAGGCGTCTTCGTAATTTTAGTTAAATTTTATGAACTATATATATATTCTAAGGTTTTTGGTGATGGGCAGAACATCATATACTTTAACCTAATTAAGTGAACTTTTCTTTGAAGACAGCTTGTGTCTTTATTTTTTGAAATTCAATCGTTGTCATTGATTTCCTATTGTTAATTACGCTTTCTCACTGCGTTAGATTGGTATTAGAGTCAGGCAATTTCCTGCGAAGATGTGAATCAATCAAGGTATTGATGGCGGTTGTGTTTTTGATGGTGTTCAAGATGCAGGAGTCCAAGCGGCCGATCAATGGGTTCCTAGGGCAGAGTTCAATGCTTTAGATCAAAGAATCCAACACTTAGAACAGCGTTTTGAAGATTTGATTGAGCGCTTTGACTCGATGAATATTAGCGGTAATAGGCCTAGGGCAAGAGATGGGTATGTTAATCCAATTAACAGACCCAGAGCTGTTAATAGAATTACGCAGATCTCGGACGATGAATTTGTTAAGGAGGATGAGTTTATGTATGGAGCAAGGCAACCACAGACACGAGGTGGTAATGTAGGGTATCGAAGGAATTACTATGGGTATGATCAAGGAGATGAGTGTAATTACCGTTTGAAGGTTGATATTCCATGTTTTAATGGTAGTCTTAACATTGAGGAGTTCCTAGATAGGTTAGCAAACGTTGATAGGTTCTTCGACTACATGGAGATACCAGAAGATCGCCGGGTTAGATTGATGGCCTGCAGATTGAAAGGTGGAGCCTCTGCCTGGTGGGAAAGGCTACAAACCAAGAGACAGAGAGAAGGGAGACATCCGGTGAGAACGTGGTTCCATATGAAACAACTACTACAACACGATTTCTTACCTCCAGATTATGAGCAGATACTGTTCCAGCAGTATCAACGATGTCGCCAAGGGCCAAGATCTGTTTATGAGTACACCGCAGAGTTTATAAGGTTGGCAGAACGGAATGACTTGAGAGAGAGTGAGGGTCAACAGGCTGCACGATATGTAGACAGGTTGAAGTTGCAAATCAAGGACAAAATAGGAGTTACAGACCTAAGAAATTTGAATGAGGCGAAAAATATGGCTCTTCGAGCCGAGTTAATGTTGCAAGAGCAAAGCACTAGATATGCAAGTGGAAGAAGAGGGTTTGTGAGTCATACTGCTAGTGTCAGTAAGGTGGGGGTTGAAAAGAATAAAAATGTGTTGAGTAAATTTGATGAAGATAATGCCAAAAGGGATGAAAGGGCTAAAGGGAAGAGGCCTATGGAGTCTAAGGGAGTCCAGAAGCAAAATAACCCGTATGCTAGACCAATCTTGGGTAAATGCTATCATTGTAATCAACCTGGTCATAGATCTAATAAGTGTCCTAGTAGGAGAAGTGTTCATATTGTAGATAGGGATGATGAAGAAGAGGTGTGTTGTGAGCCTGATGGAGAGGATGAATATGATGAGGAGGAGGATGGTGAAGTGGAGCCAACTTATGTGATTAGGCAAATGATATTAGCACTAAAACAGGAGGCAAATACCCAACGACACCAGTTGTTTCGTACCAAGTGCACGATTAGGGGAAAGGTGTTTGACTTGATTGTAAACAGTGGGAATTGTGAAAATATCATCGAGAGATAAGTTGTTAAGCAGTTACAGTTGCCTATCAAAAACATCCATACCCATACACTATTGGGTGGGTTAAGACGGCCGAGAAGATTGAGGTGAAGGAGAGGTGCAAGGTGCCATTTTCTATAGGGAAGTATCGAGATGAAATCTTCTATGATATTATTGACATAGATGCATGTCATCTGCTATTCAGGAGACCTTGGCAATTTGATGTGAATGCCCAACATGCAGGTAAAGAAAATGTTTATAAGATAGAAAAGGAGGGTGTGAAGTATACCTAGTTACCTTGAAGTTAGAGGGTCGCTCTAGAGTCCGCAGGATAAAGGGATGCTCTCTCTTGACTATTGCCCAGTCAGAGAAGGAGATGGTTGAGGATTTGAAAGAGTCAAAGGTGGCTCATGCGCTCATTGTCAAGAATATGATAGTTAGGGATGAAGATGTAAGTGAAGAGGTCTAAAGTTCCCGACTTCTCCCTAAGATCTACTAGTTTGTGATACTGAGAGGGGGGGTGAATCAGTATCACCACAATTCACAATTCGCAGGTAAGTGAACAACTTTAACCTCTTCTTAAGAGCAAACTCTTTCTCAGACTCGACTAAGGTAGATCTATTGCTACCTACTAATCACAATAGTCCCCAAAGTCACCTTTCAAACACCTTGCCTAATAGACAATACGGATGTTCTTGTTTAGGTCTTCGTTAGGTTATGGGTTGGCTGATACTTTAACTGCCTTCACAACTCAATTCAAAACACAGAACGTAAAGCAAATTAAGGATACACAAGATTTACGTGGTTCCGTCAACGTGATGTACATCCAAGGTGGTAGGGACTCTCCCTCTACCGAGACTATCCCTCTACCGAGACTATCCACTAAACTTGTGAATACAGGTTACAATGGATGTCTTTAATTCTCTGCTCCTTTCACTATTGCAATTACTAAGCAAGTACAATACAAAGAGTGTCACTTACTGTGTCTACCCTTCTTCTAACTTGTCTTGCCTCTGTTGAATTGAAAGGCTGCTCCACTGCCGCTTAGAAGTTCACCGCAATGCTCTCTAACCTCTTTTGAAGAAGTCTGGAAATACGTTGAGTTCAATGCTTCACCAAATTTCTTCTCTACGTTGTCTCACACAATTCCTACTTTCACCATCTTACGGTCTCACCCGTCTCCTTGTCTCACGATCTCACTGTCTCACGGCTCGCCTATCCGTTTCTCTCTGTCAAGCCGGATTTCTCTCTCTTCTCACCGGATTTCTCTCTCTTACCTCCGATTTTCTCTCTCTTCCCGCCGGATTTCTCTCTCTTCACTGGATTTCTCTCTCTTCATCCGTCTTCGATTCTGCCGGTGGTTTCTCTCTCTTCATTCAGCCGAATCTCTCTCACTGTCCAACCGAATCTATCTCACCGTCCAGTTGGATCTGATTTTGACCGTATCGACTCCTATGTTCCGGTCATCTCCTCTTTCTCTCTCTCGACAATTGTTCTTTGTTGCCATCAGTATCTCTCTCTTCTATGGCCGTCTGGTATCTTCTTCCGCCGGTCTGCTTTTCTTCGTCCTGCTGTCCAGCCCCGTCTAGTCGTAACCAGTTTTCTCTCCCGTCGACCCGTTTCTCTATTTTTCCGACCGTTTGTTTCTCTCTTTACCGTGTTGTCTCCTCGCAGATCGCTGGTGCTGGTGGTGTGCCGTTCCTCACGGGTTTCTCTCCTTCTGCCCGACGATGGCTCCGATTTGGTCGTATCTTGACCTCTATTCGCTGTTCTTCACCCCTACTTTCGGCTTTACTGTTCATGACGGCTACTGTTCACGAAATTACTGTTCACGACAGCTACTGTTCACTTCCGACAATACTGTTCAATTCTGACTACTCTTTTCTTTTGCAGGTGGTGTTCTTCTGTGTAGGGTTTAGTGTTCTCTTTGGTTGGTCGGTTGTCTAGGTTTTGCTGAATGCTCAATACTGCCGACACCTTGTTCTTTGTCTTCCAAGATCATTGTATACTCTACTCCATGAAACCCTAATAGGGCTTACGTGGTGAATTTACTTTCTTGCCCTTTCGTGTGGTTTTACCTTTTTGCCCTTCCATGTGGCTTCAATTTACTTGCACACGTAAACCTAGTTGACAACAATTACAACTCATACAAAGCTGTAGGAACAACAAGGTCCCTGAAGCGGTTAAGGGAGTGTTGGAGGAGTATAGAGATGTAGTTCCTGATGACCTACCTAAGGGACTACCACCCCTGAGGGATATCCAGCATCAAATAGACTTAGTACCTGGAGCAAGTCTTCCAAATTTACCACACTATAGAATGAGTCCTAAGGAAACTGAGGTCTTGCAGGAGAAGGTCCAAGAGTTGTTGGACAAGGGGTTCATTCGAGACAACATGAGTCCTTAGCTGTACCAGCTTTATTGACACCTAAGAAAAATGGGAGCTGGAGAATGTGTGTTGATAGCAGGGTCATCAACAAGATCACCATCGGATACAAATTCCCTATACCACGATTGGATGACATGTTAGACAGATTGAGCGGGGATATGGTATTTTCCAAAATTGATTTGAGGAGTGGCTACCATCAAATCAGAATTCGGCCTAAGGATGAGTGGAAGACAGCATTCAAAACCAAAGAGGGGTTGTATGAGTGGCTGGTAATGCCATTTGACCTCAGCAATGCGCCCAGTACCTTCATGCGCGTGATAAATCAGGTATTAAAACCCTTTAATGGTCGCTTTGTAGTAGTATATTTTGATGATATACTGGCATTTAGTAAGTCGAAAAAGGAGCATATTGAACACTTGAGGTATGTCTTGGCTGCGTTGAGGGAGAATAAATTATTTTCTAATTTGAAAAGTGTGTCTTCATGTCAAGGCAATTGTTATTTCTAGGGTTTGTGGTTAGCAGTAAAGGTATCATGGTGGATGATGAAAAGGTGATGGCAATCAGGGAATGGCCTACTCCTAAAGCTATTATTGAGTTGAGGAGTTTCCTAGGATTGGCTAGTTTTTATAAACGATTTATAAGACATTTCAGTACAATTGCTGCTCCATTGACTGAGTGTCTGAAGAAAGGGAAATTCCAATGGGGCGAAGAGGCTGATACAAGCTTTGTCAATCTAAACGAAAGGTTATGTAGGGCCCCTGTATTGGCACTACCTAATTTTGATAAGCTATTCGAGGTTGACTGTGATGCTAGTGGGGTAGGGATTGGTGCAGTGTTATCACAGGAGAAGAGACCAATAGCGTTCTATAGTGAGAAGTTGTGTGAGGCCAGGAAGAATTGGTCAACTTATGATAAAGAGTTCTATGCTGTTGTGAGAGCTCTAAGAGTATGGGAACACTATTTAGTAGGAAAGAAATTCATTCTATACTCAGACTATGTCGTATTAAAACATCTGAGTGGTCAGACCAAGATAAGTAAGGATATGCATGCTAGGTGGATTCAATTCTTGCAGAGGTTTCCTTTCAGGTTAATGCATAAATCTGGTGTGCAAAACAAAGTGGCTGACGCTTTGAGTGGAAGGGCTGATTTGCTATTCACCTTAAGTGCTGAGGTTGTGGGCTTTGAAAGAATAAAAGAGTTGTATGAAGATGATGGTGATTTCAACGAGATCTGGAGGAAGTGTACTATTAAGGAGCCTTGTGATGATTATCATATTCATGAGGGGTATTTAATGAAGGGAAATCAATTATGCATTCCTGAGTCCTCCTTAAGGGAGAAATTGATTAGAGACCTTCATGGGGGAGGTTTAGCAGGACATTTGGGTCGAGATAAGACCTTAGCTACTGTGACAGAGAGGTATTTCTGGCCTCGACTAAGAAGGGATGTTGGTAGGATTGTAGAGAGATGCTACATCTGTTAGACTTCCAAAGGGCAATCTTAGAACATTGGGTTATACACTCCATTACCAGTACCTGAGAACATCTGGGAAGACTTGTCGATGGATTTTGTCTTGGGTTTACCTCGTACCCAACGAGGTGCTGACTTTGTATTTGTTGTTGTTGACAGGTTTTCTAAGATGGCTTATTTTATTCCATATAGAAAAACTGCATATACACAATCCATTGCCAGGTTGTTTTTCAAAGAAGTGGTATGCTTACATGGTGTTCCAAGGTCCATTACTTCTGATAGGGATAGCAAGTTTCTTAGTCACTTTTGGAGGATGTTGTGGTTCCTGTTTGATTCTTCGTTAAACTTTAGTAGCATAGCTCATCCACAGACTGATAGGCAGACTGAAGTGACCAACAAAACACTGGGAAATCTGATCAGGAGCATCTGTGGTGAAAAGCCAAGACAGTGGGATCAAGCATTGGCCCAAGCTGAATTTGCCTATAATAGTTCTGTTTATATAACTATTAAGAGATCACCCTTTTCAGCGGTCTACACCAAAACGCCACAACATGCCCTAGATTTGTTAAAGTTACCCAAAGGGATAGAGGTTAACATAGCAGCTAAGAACATGGCAGAGCAGTGCCAAGCTATCACTGAAGAGGTAAAAAGGAAAATTGAGAGGGCGAATGCGAAATACAAGGCGGTTGCTGATAGACACAGGAAGGAGAAACTGTTTGAGGTTAGTGATCATGTGATGGTGTACCTGAGGAAGGAACGTTTTCCTGTGGGCAAGTATAGCAAATTACAGCCAAAGAAGTATAGTCCTTATGAAGTTGTGCGCAAAATCAACGACAATGCTTATATTGTCCAGCTTCCTGATGATATGAACATTTCCAAGACATTCAATGTAGCTGATTTATCTCTTTTCCATCCAGATGATACGCCTTTATATCCTGAAGAGAACTCAGGGTCGAGTTCTTCTCTGGTGGGAGAGAATGATGTGGACCAGATAGCTGAGGAGTACATGGACAAGCGAGAAAAGGATAAGAAGTTGCAAAGGGCTTCTTCATAATTTTAGTTAAAATTAGGGTTTCTTGGTGAAAAAGACTTCTTCATAATTTTAGTTAAATTTTATGAACTATATATATATTCTAGGATTTTTGGTGATGGGAGAACATCGTATACTTTAACCTAATTGAGTGAATTTTTTTTTTAAGATGGCTTGTGTCTTTATTTTTTGAAATTCAATAGTTGTCATTAATTTTCTATTGTTAATTACGCTTTTTCGTTGCGTCACCTATCTTGTGTCCCTTGCAATGCACATTAATGGGAAAATGGTGAGGAATTTCTTTCTCAATTGACCTCATTTGCAACAACTTGGCCATGCCTCTAAAAGAAACTTAAGTTCTAGGAAATCTTGTTATAGCGATCAAAAGGCAAATTATGAGAGATGTAGAAGGAGCGGGTACACCATCGAGCAGAATTACACAACTGAAATTCAATCAAACCAAACCAAGACATTTAACAAAGCAACATTACACAGCATTACTGACACGACAAATAGTTCATATTACATAGCAGCTTTTCATGATTTTAAGATTGCACAATATCTAAAACTTCTTTCGTGGCCATTACAGCACCACAAACGATCTTACGAGCGGTTTTGAAACTTACATTGATTTCCTTGAGCATCAAAATAAGTGCAACTACGAACGCATGATCAACTTTAGGTTCAACTGTCACCGCGAAGTTGTCATCCCTTAGCAGGATATTACCAACGTGCCCGTTCTTCTTTTTCTGAATCAGCAAGAAAATTCCCCTTAATTTTTAGAGCTGGACTGGATTTACAGGCAAGTGTGTGCTTTAAAAATAAAAGAATGAAAATGAAACACGGCCATGTGACACATGCACCAACCATGGACGATATTCCTTCTCTCTGAGGTTTTGTGTTTGACACAACAATAAATATATAGACAGGACCTATACTTGATTGTCTTCTTTAGCTTTAGCTTGTACACTCAATGCTGCTCTACTTTTATCGATCACAAAACTTGTTTTACTTTTTCTTTTTACCTAATTTTTTTTTTTTTTTTCAGACATGGACTCATAGAGAAGGGCTAAATTTCATCAAATTATGGTACATCCAATAAGGGCAAAAAGTGCTTTTTATATTAACTGTACCTCTGCTATGGGGTTTTCATCTGCAAAGTAGATCTTGCAAGATTTCTCGGAAAAGCTTCCCTCAACCTTGTAATCAGGAGCCTCGCCTTTCTCGTTCTTCGCTAAAAACACATCTAATTCCGTTTTTCGATTAACGATTGAATGTTTTTTAGCTGTGAAAAGTAGATCCTCGCTATCTCCCCTGAGAAGTTCACATCTACGATGAGCTGTCCATTGCTGCACAATTGTGAGAAATATGATTAAAGATCCTAAGCTTATAACTTTTTACCTGTTTAGACTTACTGGCAAAAAAGAAAGAGGAGAGAGCAATAAGATTAACTAGCATGTATAAGCAAAGTAAAATATGATCATCCGAGGCATGAATCAATATTTGCTTAAACTTGATGGTCAAAACGGTTTCTCCTTTGATATCACACAAGATCCAAGCGTTGGGGGCGAAGGCTCGATGGTCTTCCGTGGCGACGAACATGATGGTTCCATTAAAATCTAAAACATTAACGTCTCCATTTGCTAGGCGATGAAAAACAAGGACGATTCCCTTGTTTTTGCAATACTGACGGTGAACGATTGGAACTGGATTGGCAAATGGCCGTGCCATGGGATGGAAAGGAAGGACAGCTTTTCTTCTTCCTTTTCTTTTCTGGAATAGTTGTTAAATTGTGAAATCCTAGTTCGAGTGATTTCCAATTAAGACGGCTTTTAAGGGTATAAAATGTGATATCATACTTCCAACCGAAGCTGAGAGCTTTCATTTGGCATGATACACTAGAGGTGAGGAGAGAGAAAATAATTATTAGACTGAAACAAACTCTTCATATGTATTAATACTTTCAACTTTTACAAATTTAAATATGTAATTTATAATATTATTTGTAAGAATATATTTAATTTTAAAATTTAAAAGATTAATATTTATAATAATAAATTTATTAAAAAATCTAATATTTAGAAATACAAAATAATTTATTCTACCAAATAAGAATAAGAATCAAATTGTGAAAAGAAACTTTTTAAATTTCAGTATCAAGATACTAAACATTGTTTGCACAGTAAATCCATTGATATATATATAAGGAAAAAGATATAAAAACTAAAAAACTGCAGATTAGCAGAAGGAGTGAGAGATATTTTACAATCAATTATTTTTTAAATATTAATAAAAATTTTATGATTTTTTAAATTAATTATTCCCTCACTTATTCACCAAATATAAGAAAGTGTAAGATTTAAACGATAAAAACCAATATATGTAGGTGGTACAACTTTTACTATATGTTAAATATATTTATATGTAAAACATATATAACAATTACTATTGGGCATTTCACCATTAGTTGTTATTTATACATAATCTAATCTAAAGTCATTCTAATAATTAAAAGTTTAATTACAGATTTTAAAATACCTTATATTTGAAAGTCTTATATTCAAATATGCTATAAAAAATCGAGAAATTTATACTAAATAAAAAAATGGAGCTTGATTGTTAGTCAAATTCCTTTCAACATCAAATCATGGAGCTTTTAATTTTTAAGAACAACGGAACAAAGAGAAAGCACGTATACAAAGACCAAAGAATTAAATTTCTTTTGGCTTGCGTAAAAATGTTCATGCAATCTTGGAAGTTATGAATAAAGTTATTTTCAACATGTGAGGGTAGACCTTTTATTTATTTATTTATTTTTCATCCATATAAATTGAAAAGTGAGTGATTGACATTAGTTTTTGACTTAAGAGCTAATGACTTTAGAGCTAGTAGGAGACGAAATTTATGGAGATAATTCATAGATGAAACCAAGATAGCTAATCACAAGAGGGTCACTCACCGAAGGAGGGAACGACGATAAATAAGGCAAAAGAAAGAGCAAGAATGGTTGGAAAGCTAATTACGAACTTGGCCATTCTTTCTGATTGTATTGCTGCCTTTGTGAGAAGGAGAGGCACACCATTTATGAACGTATAAATTTGTCTTCACCCTCTACGGCAAGAGCGGTATGGCAAAACAAACAATTAAGAAAAAAACTAACTGGCGGAAAATCCCAAGAACAGGACGAACATTACGAGAATTATGCAGCGGACCAAGCAATGAACCATAAAATATCGATATTACTTTTCACCCAATCGTAAACGACCAACAAGTGGAATGGCGGGGGATTCTATATATATATATATATATATGTATGTATGTATGTATGTATGTATGTATGTATTAAATGTATGTAATTTTATTAACAAAAGTATTTTTTATTTTTAATAAATAAATATATATATATATATATATATATATATTAAAAAAATTTAAAATGAATAGATCTTAATAAAATTGTAAAACTAGTACATGTTATATTAATTAATTATATTAAAAAAAAGTCAATCTCATAGATTGGAATATAAGGATACTTGAAGAAATATGTAGATACTTATTAAATTAACAAGTTTACTAAATTAATTTACTATAAAAATTTTCAAATATAACAATATTTGTATGTTTGTGAAATTGCTCATATGACTATCATATAAGTAATTCTTACATTTGAAAATATTTGAGAATATTTTTGAATAATATTTTTATTAATAATTTGATCATAATGTAGTTCGATTAATGAGAAATAATTCTATATATTATTACTCTATTAAAAACTATAATTTCAAATTTAATTCATATATTAATGGATATACTTATATATATATATATATATATATATATATATAGCCAGTGTTCTCTTTTCTCAACATATACAGAAATTCTATTTTAAAGCATGTAATTATAGTAAATATCAAGAGAAAGAAATTAGTTATTAAACTAAGTCAAATTCTTCAAACATATCAATGGTTTTAGCTGTTACAAATTTGGATATATTATTTACAATATTATTTGAATGAATAAATTCAATTTCAAGATTTGAAGGATTAATATTTATAATGATAAATTTATTCAAAAATTTAACAAGTATCATCAAAATAAGTGTTTTGAAATTAAATATTTTCTATGTATGATTAAAAGCATATATATCTAATTAATAATTATTCTTTGATTTTATGAAAATAATAGTATTTTATATTACTTTATGATTGATTATTAGGCTTTTATATGGAAATATAATAATAATAATAAAAGGGTTTATGTTTAGCCCCGTATACAATGAAGGATGATGCTTAACTCTTAATTATTAGTATGTATTAGACATTTTGTATAATAATTGTTAAAAAATAAATTGTAGTATTTATGTGCTATATGTTACCTAATTTATAATTTTAGTTCAAATGAATATAGACTATATGTGTTAGTGATAAACTTATGGGTCTAAATGTTGTAATATTTATTGTTAATAAATATTAAATTATATTTTATATGTTTGCATTAAGATTATAGTTTGTTAGTCACCAAAATGGCTAAACTATTATATTTTATATCTAATTTAAACTATGCTAGCTATATATATATATATATATATATATATAACATGTAATCTTTCTTATTAATGCACACAAAAATTTTATCTAAAGAAATGTAATTATAGTAGAAGTCAAAAGAAAGAAATTAATTATTAAACTGAAACAAACTCTTTAAATATATCAATAATTTCAGTTTTTACAAATTTAAATATGTTGTTTATGGCATTATTTACATTAATCTATTTAGTTTTAATATTTAAAAAATTAACATTTATGATGATAAATTTATTAAAAAAATCTAATAATCTTAACATAAAACTACTTTCAAGGACTTTAGATATGATATAAATTATATAGACTAGTGTGGAGCCACAATATGAGTTGTTGAGGTAAATGCCCTAATTCACAAAATATTTGTCTATAATTTATGGGATTAAAAATTTTGTCTTAAAATTTTTTCTTGTCCCACTTAAAGTTGAAATTGACTAAAACAAAAGAATCTAGTTAGATTAAATTGTTGGAGTTATCATTGATTGTTTATAATTTCTTCAATGAGTTAGTTTATTATATTTATTAAATTTGAAAAAAATATGCACATTATTTTAGATAATTGGTTATATTTAAATATAATTTGAATTACAAATGATATATATAAATTTATTCCTATCTTTTAATTTGAAATAAATAAAGTGATTGATACATGTCTTTTTTAGAATAATTCTATTAATTTTATACTCTATAATTGGTTAATAATTTATAAATTTTGTATTTTCACACCTTTTTCTTTCTCTCTCTCTCTCTCTCTTTTTTTTTAAAATTTAGTAAATATATTTATTAGATGGTCAAATGGTATTTCATTAATAATTAGACTCAATTGATATGTGATTTTAACATTTAAAGTTAACATAAAATCGAGAAAATATTTAAAATTATATTACAAAGAAAAAGAAAAGTTTAGTAGTCGAAATATGTTATTCCTTATATTTTGATATTTTCTGACACCCAAATGAAGCTTTCACCACAGTATCTGCGGGACAACCACTGCAAGCCAACACCATGAGCAAACCCCACATACTCTTGGCTCTGTAACCGCTTCCATTCTTAGCCATTTCATTATCACAACATTGAGTATCATCAAAAGCAAACATCTTTACTGGGGCAGTCTGAGCCTGATTCCTCTTGCTTTGCCTCATCTTAATGTCATTCAATCCCATCATCGTTGGAAATTTTCCCGCTCCGAAGCCAAGCATATACAATCTGTATGACTTCATTGGAGACGACAAGTTCGATGCTTTTTTCAGAGAAAATTCATGCCTATCAGCATTTTTGCTTGTCCCGCGTCCAAAATCTGGTGATCCTTGGACTGGCATATGCTTAGAACTTTTAATTCCTTGCTGTCTCGATAAACTGGTCCTTGATTTGTTGAATGAGTACGATTTCCATGGGAAGATGCGGCTCTTCTTACTCGCATTCCTTGGCTTGATTGCATCGTCTTCTCTTTCTTCTTGATTCTGCGCTTCTTCTTCTTCTTCCTCTACTGTTGCTCCTTTACGAGGAATTAGTTTTCCGCAAAAGATGATATTATCAGTGGGATAATAATTACCAGAGGCAGTGACGTCCTCGCTGAAGAACTCAGAGAAGTCTTGATCAGAAGATTGAGAAGGGCGCTGATGTTCACTGGAAGTGTCATTCCAATAATCAGTATCATTGCCGTTTAGGGTAAGATCACAGAGTGATTGCGTTTCTTCTGCATCATCTAAATCCGGCAGGGCACTACTCTTTTGCAAAGGTTCAAGGTTGAAATCTTTGGTTGCCATCTGGGTCATTTCTAGAGAAGCTGAGAGCAAGAAATTAGCCAAGGAGGGGAGTAATGAAACGAAGATTTGCTAAAAATGAGGTTTGGCATTGGGTTTATGGTAACTTGGTCTTGGTAAATATAAAGAAGAGAAGAAGCTCACACTATAATTTATAGAGTACGTTTTAGACTTTATACATACAGAAGATGCACAGCGCATAGGCAGGGTCTTGACTCTTGAAGAAGAAAAGGGAGGGTGGAATCTTTCAAGGCATCGAAAGATGTACTACACAAGGATGGCTTCTAGAAGAGCAGGCGCTCATGGAGGCACAACGGCTGTTTCCTGCACAGTATCTATTTTATATATTTTTCTTTTGATCTTTTTTCCTCAAATACAATAATATAGTGCACCCCTGTGTGTATTTCTCAAATTCACAATACCGTATACAATTCTAGAAGCAATAAGTCACGTCTATCTTTATTGAATTTTGGGTGCGAAGAGAAACCATAAACTCAATAGAAACCAAAATCAATGTGAATGTCTGGAATCGGTTATCTTGAGTGCCCCGTCAAAATGAAATCTATTCATTGCTTTGTGTATTTGTCTGCTTTAACCAGTGGGGTGACTTTCCAGTATGAAAGCCTAAATAGATACGTTAAATCAGAAAATATTCTTATAATTAAGAATTTAAAATTTTACCTTTAAAATTTTGAATTTTAATTTAAGAAAAAAAAACTTATCTTCATAATTAACTTATGGACCAATAAATTTCACCATTAATAAAAAATTCAATAAAAAGAAAAGGAAAAAAAGCGACCTAGTGTAAAAGAGACAAGTAACCTCAATTTGCGTGTAAGCGCAAAGGAAATGAAAAACTACAACAACGTGAGTGTGGCAGCAAAGGAGAGGGGAGAGAGTAAAAGCTTAAGGTAATCGTTATTTAATTTTGATGATTCTCTCACAATTTCAGTGTGCTGTTTTTGACAGCTCAAGTTTCAGTTTAACTGATATATTGTGATGCTTATTCCTTTTCAAAGAACTTGCTTCTGCATAATTTACTTTGTGACAGTTTTTTTTTTTTTTTAATGATTTCTATCCAATTGATGAGAATGTTGTTATTCAAAAATTAATTAATTTTTTTAAAAAATATTATCGAGATTACCTCTAAGTTTTCTAGTGAGACTCTAGTTATGGAAAAAAGGGGGAGAAAGAAAGGCAAAAGACCATAAGAAAGGGATGACAGGGAATATTTTTGTCATTACTTTGAGAAGCTTGGACATATTGTCGGAATTTAAAAAAAAAAAAAAAACACAAAGAGAGAAGCCTGTAAATATTGAAAATGAATTTCAAAAGTACAAAAGAGATCAAGCCAAAGCAAAGCTTGATGATCAAAAAAGAGTGGATATGGTTGCAATTACAATTGATGGTGATCTTCTCATTGCATGTAAAGTAGAATGCACAAATTCAATTAACCAGGGTATTACATGGTTTGCAAAATATAGTAGCTTCCCACCATAATACTCCTAATAGAGATTTCTTCCATTCTTACACCATTGGTATTTTGGAAAAATGTAAATGGAAAACAATTTGACATCCTATACTGCTAGCAATGGTGACATCTAGTTAAAGACCAATATTGACATAAAGATCTTGCTTAAGGATGTGAGACATATTCATAATGCTTGAACAAGTTAACAGATCCATGATGTTCATAGCAGCGTGGGCTTCAATTTGATTGATATATTGATACACTTACTCCTTTCTGAAGAGCCTATTCTTGCATAGTACACTGTGAGATTTTTTTTCTTATTTGTGATTTCTATCCACATCGATGAGATTGTCGTTGTCCAATAATTAGTTAATTTTTGAAAATATATTGTCAAGATAGTCTCCAAGTTGTTTAGAAAGAAACAAACATAAAATTCTTCATAAATATTTACGATATGCTCCTTATGGTAACTGGTCTCACGAATTAAGGTCAACAAACTATACAAGCTGCAAGGTACATTGGTCAAAGTTTCATGATCACCTTATCCCACGCAAATCTTTTACCTATAACGATTCAATATCCTTACGAAAAATTAATCGCATCCGAATGTTTCTGTGGCCGAATCCATTTTGAATTTGATAAATGCATTGCTTGTGAAGTATGTGTTCGTGTATGTCTTATAAATCTACCTGTTGTTGATTGGAAATTGGAAACCGATATTCGAAAGAAACAACTACTTAATTACAGTATTGATTTGGGAATCTGTATATTTTGTGGAAACTATGTTGAGTATTGTCCAACAAATTGTTTATCAATAACTGAAGAATATGAGCTTTCTACTACTTATGATCAACACGAATTAAGTTATAATCAAATTACTTTAGGTCGTTTACCAATGTCAATAATTGACGATTATACAATTCGAACAATTTTGAATTCACCTCAAAAAAATGAGTAAACCTCCCGTGACTTCAAAATTGATTAAAGAACAATTTTGAATTACTAAAATTACTTAATTAGAATTCCGTTTTGATCTAATCTAAAGGGAGAGAACTGGAATCGCGTTTTTCTTTCCTTTTATTTAGTCAATAATTACAAATACCGACTATTGATTTAATTGCTTGATGAGAATAGCATCACAGCTTAATTTGGATTAAAAATCTATTAATATAGCCCTAATTCTATTCATAATTATTTTGAAATTCGAATTTAGAATGTTGAATTATCCTTTTCCTGAAAGAATGAAATTAGTCCAATAGTTTTACTTTTACCTACAGTAATTTACATTCCTTAGAATTTAATCTAATTAGAAATCAAATATAATTAAGTTTTTTCCATTCATACCAATAAAGTCATGAAATAATAATTTGACTTTTTATCTTTTATTTTCCCGTAAAATGGATTTACCTGGACCATTACATGATTTTGTTTTAATCTTTGTCGAATTAGGTCTTATATTAGGGGGTTTGAGAGTAATATTATTTACCCACCCAATTTTTTCTGCCTTTTCGTTAGGATTTGTTTTTGTTTGTATATCCTTATTCTATATTTTATCAAACTCTCACTTTGTAGCTGCTATGCAGCTCCTTATTTATATAAAAGCTATAAAATGTTCATGAATGGTTCAAAATATTACAAGGATTTTAATCTTGTCACTGTTGGGGATGGGGTTACTTCCTTAGTTTGTACAAGTATTCTTGTTTCATTAATTACTATTATTCCAGATACATCGTGCTACCGAATTATTTGGACTACAAGAGCCAATCAGATTCTAGAGCAAGATTTGATAAGTAATGTTCAACAAATTGGCATTGGAATTCATTTATCAACAAATTTTTTTCTTCTATTTGAATTCATTTCAATAATTATTTTAGTTGCTTTGATAGGTGCGATTGCTGTGGCTTGTCAATAATAAATCCTTCGAATTAGCAATTGCAATTCAAATTAAACTTTTCAAAGGTTCTTCATGGATAAATTCTTTTATTTGATTTATTATCAATATATTTATTTCTTTTTTACTTGTGACATTCTTTTTCTAGTCAATCTAACCTGGGGATGTTGAATTGTTGTTCATATTGAAATAAAGCAAAATTGATATGATAAGGAGTTGTTCGATGATGCTCGAACATGTACTTGTTTTGAGTGCCTATTTATTTTCTATTGGTATTTATGGATTGATCACAAGTCGAAATATGGTTAAGGGCCTTATGTGTCTTGAACTTATATTGAATGCAGTTAATATAAATTTCATAGCATTTTCTGATTTTTTTTGATAATCGTCAATTAAAAGGAAATATTTTCTCAATTTTTGTTATAGCCATTGCAGTTGCGGAAGCAGCTATTAGGTTGGCTATTGTTTCGTCAATTTATCGTAACAGAAAATCAATCCATGTCAATCAATCGAATTTATTGAATAAATAGTATTAATTATATAAAATAGAATATTTATATTTATCAAGTTGAATTGATGAATATGATAATAACATACTGATTATGTTTGTTAAAACATATACAATTAAAGTACCTTGGCTCTATTTCCATCTTATGAATCGATTCTATATTGAATAGAAAAATTTTGGTAAATCATTGATTCATCTGGTGTTTAAATATATGATTCATTTAGAAAATTACTAGATTGAAAATTTATGGGGTTCAAAAAAAAAAAAAACTGATAGATCCAATGTCACATTCAGTAAAGATTATGATACGTGTATAGGGTGTACTCAATGTGCCTGCCCCACAGATGTATTAGAAATGATACCTTGGGACGGATGTAAAGCTGAGCAAAGCAAATCGCTTCTGCTCCAAGAACGAAGGACTGTGTCAGTTGTAAGAGATGTGAATTGGCCTGTCCAATGGATTTTTTGAGTATTAGAGTTGATTTATGGCATGAAACAACTCAAAGCATGGGTCTAGCTTATTAATACTTTCTACAAAAACCCACTTGAATACATTTGATTTTTTGTTTATCAACAAAAACCCATACTCGAAAATATATATTTTCCAGTACGGATTTTTCTGACTCAAGTCTATCTTGTCTTTACCACGAATTCTATTCCTTGGTTAACAATATTTGTAGGTTTACCGATATCCGCGGGTTCTTTAATGTTCTTTTTCCCACATAAAGGAAAGAAGGTAATTAGGCAGTATACTATATACATTTCTATATTAGAACTTCTTTTAATGACGTATACATTTTCTTATTATTTCCAATTAGAGAATCCCTTAATCCAAATGACAGAGGATTATAAATGGATCAATTTTTTTGATTTTTACTGGAGATTAGGAATAGATGGACTTTCTTTAGGACCTATTTTACTAACGTGATTTATCACCACTTTAGCTACTTTAGCGGCTTGACCAATTACTCGTAATTCCAGATTATTCTATTTTTTTATGTTAGCAATGTATAGTGGTCAAATAGGATAATTTTCTTCTCAAGATCTTTTACTTTTTTCTTTTTTTTTATCATATGGGAATTGTTAGAATTAATTCCCATTTATCTAGTTCTATCTATGTGGGTGGGGGGGGGGGAAGAAACGCCTGTATTCGGCTACAAAGTTTATTTTGTATACTGTAGGAAGCTCTGTTTTTTTATTAATAGGAGCTTTAGGTATCGCTTTATATGGTTCCAATGAACCAACATTTAATTTGGAAACATTAGCCAATCAATCATATCCTGTAGCTTTGGAAATACTATTATATATTGGATTTCTTATTACTTTTGCTGTTAAATTGCCGATTATGCCCTTCCATACATGCTGGCCACATAACGCATGGGGCAGCACATTACAGTACTCGCATGCTTTTAGCCAGAATCCTATTAAAAATGGCGGCGTATGGGTTGATTCGAATCAATATGGAATTTTTGCCCCATACTCATTCTATATTTTCTCCATGGTTGATAATAACAGGCGCAATGCAAATAATCTATGCAGCTTCAACATCTTCTGGTCAACAAAATTTTAAAAAAAAGAACAGCTTTCTCTTCGGTATCTCATGTGGGTTTTATAATTATAGGAATTTATTAACTCTTATTTATTTATTATCTATCTTACACCAGATGTTCTATGGATACAAGCAGTTTAATACCCCAAACTCTTATTTTTTTTTGATTCTGGACTGCACGAGTTATTTGTTTTGATTGCTATCCTTTTTCCTGTAATGGGTATTGGTATTTATCCAGATTTCGTTCTCTCATTATCAGTTGACAAAATAGAAGCTATTCTATCTCTCTCTCTCTCTTTTTTTTTTTAATAGGTAATGGGTAATTTTTATAAAATAAAATAAATAATCAAGAACTAATCTTATGTTTTTTTTTTAAATTTTAAATTGTTATAAAGTTATTAAAAAAAAAAGAAACTTTCTTTTTATTCTCTTAAATTTAAGTCAAAAAAAAAAAAAAGAAATTGTAAATTGATATGTTTGGCATTTGTGAGAACTTTTTGAATCAAATAATATAGTAATTCAAAAGGTTCTTATTCTCAATAGGTTATCCGAAGTTTCACTTTCTTATATATATATATATGTGCTATATATGTACTACGCTAGCCTATGATTGTATTCGTCAGACTCTTGCCTCAATTTAATTAAATGTTAATGTGAATGAACCATAACTATGTAACCCTATTCCTAATAAATTAACTTCGAAATAGCATATCCAAATTATAAGAAAGTCGATAGACGCAACAATTGCGGAATTTAAATCATCAAATTTTTTTTTGTTCGAGTATGGAAATAAATGACGAATATAATCTAGGTAATAAATGCCCAAGTTTCTTTTGGGTCCCAATTCCAATATAATCCCCATGCTTCATTAGCTTAGACTGCTCCCGAAAGAATACCTATGGTTAAAAAAAAAAAAAACCCTATACTAATAATACGATGACCCCAACGGTCTAATTGTTGAATCAATTGAAACCTGTAATAATTCCTTGAAGAAAAAAAAGAAGTATTTCTTAAAACATTACTTCTTTCCATCATGTGTTGGACCTTGTCAAAAGAAAAGGAATCATTTACTAAATCATTGCTTTTATCAAAAATTTTTATGACTTTTTGAAATGTAATTACTAGAAGTGCTACTGATAGTAATGATCCACATAAAAGAGCAGCATATCCCAATATCATCATACTGACATGCATCATTAACCATTAGGATTGAAGAGCAGGGACTAAGATTTCAGATTGATGCATGTTAGTTAAAAGCCCTAAAGTAGCAAAGCCTTGGGTAAACAAAGTACTTGGTATTATTATTGTGTTTAAATAATTTTTACGCCTTTTACAATATGGAATTATATGAATAATCGAGAAACCCCATGAAAGAAAAAGTAATGATTCATATAAATTACTTAATGGTAAATGTTCCAAATAAATTCAATGAATAACTAATAATCCTATTATAAAAAAAACGTAATTATCATGCCCTTTTCTAACGAATCATATATAGTCTTACGAATTCATCAACTAATAAATTTATCAAATGAATTGTAATTACAATTGAAACAACCGAAAAAGATATATGAGTTAATATATGTTCTAAAGTCGCAAATATCATAAAAATTTTTAACTTAAAAAAGACTTAACAAAGAGGGCCCTCAATTCTATGGAATTGAAATTAAGAATTGAATTCATTATAGGATTTTTTGTATCCTTTTGAAAATGAAAATTAAAAGATGTTATGCCGTCACTCGGATTCGAATCGAGATGCTCTAGCACTGCTTCCTAAGAGCAACGTGTCTACCGATTTCACCATAGCGGCTTGCTCAAAATCATAATAACCGATTTTTATTCGATTGTCGATCTTGAAAGCTTCAATTTAATGCAATATTTTACTATATTAGGAAACATAAAACATCTAAATTAATGAAGCAAAATTCGTTTACGTTAAATTAAAGAGGTATTTAATTAAAAGCTTCAAGATAAGAATAGATAAATAAGGAATTTTTTTTTACTTTCTTTTTAACTTTTTTAGATTGCATTTGTACGAGCTCTCATCCATTCAATAGATTCTTTCAGTAGATATGCGGAACTTTGCACTCTTCCTTTCATTCTTTACATAATAGTATCTAAACTATATTTTTGATTGACCAATTATGTGAAAATTTAATTTTCACATCTCTATCATTAAATTTAGTGTAATAACACTAAGATTTGATGTTTTGACTTTCCATCTAGATTCCGCTCAATTATTCTAAACCCATCATATTGAACATAATTGTACTCATTTTATTCCTTTATTCAGAGGTTCATAAGATTAAGTTTAGGATATATAATTTTGTAGGTACTTTTTTAAAAGTCATTTTATTAACTTGGTAAGGTTCTTCTTTTTTAGAGGTTTTACCTCCTTGTTCTAATAAGAACATTTCTTTTAGTTTTTCTATATTATTGTTAAACACAAATTGATCCTCAATTTAATAATTTAGACTTATTAGCCCTTTCATTAGACATTTTATAGTCTACTTTTATAGATGATATGGATTTAAATAAAACCAATTTTTAATTTCTAATTTAACAAAAGGTTTTAGTATATTAACTCTTTGAACTACTTCTTTAATATTTTTCTTTGAGACAATTGTTTTCCAATTGACTAAAGGCATAAATTGGTATACTTTCCTTTTCTAATTTATATAGGAAGGCTATAACCTCACTTGTTTTTAATTTAATTGTTAAACTAAGTATAAGAGGGTGGATACTATTAACCTTCTTTCTTGTTTTTATGAGGTAGTTTTGACAGGCATTTTCCAAAACTCCACATTCTTTTTCATCCTAAAAATTAGGAAATCATCTTTTTTTGACATCTATAAACCTTTTTCAATAAAAGTAAATATATCAAGTGGTTCTAATTCTTGAACTATATTAGCCTTTTGAGAGAAGAATCTTGTTCCTTTTGCAAAAAGGTCATTAAAAACCATTTTCTTTTATAGATGTTTGGAGAGTAAAATAACACTCTAACTTTCGTTTTTGCTTTTGATTCTATGGTTAAAACGTTAATACTTTTAACTTTATCCTTATATCCCATATTAGATAATGATAAGGATTGAGGTGAAGAGGTATTTATAGGTTTATTGACCATTGAAGTTCAAGTAGATAGAGAAAATTCAACCTTATATTGTGGTTAAGTAACTTATTCTTTTTCTTATAATTTTGCCCATTTTTTTGATAATTGCAAAGGAACAAAAGAGGTTAAATGTCTTATTTTTTCATCCACATTTAACTTGATAAACCTGTTATGCGAGAATCTTATTTCCACATCTCTATGCTTATAAGCAATGACTTTATTTAAATGTTTGGTCTGCCTCTTAATAAGCTCAATAACGTTTTTCTGAGGTTTAGTTCTTAGTTAATTTAACCTAATCCCAACTGACACTTCTAGAAAATATTACATTGGTTTAGCCTTATTAGTGAGGAAGAGTATTGTAGGCCTTTTCTTGGTAAATAACTAATTTGAAATTTCTTTTATCCCAAAAACTGGTGTCTATAACCATATAATGAATCTTGTATATACGGATTAAATTTTTTGATTTTAGCATCATTTCAAACTCTTTTGTTTTACTATCTAGACATAATGTATGAATCAAGTTTGGATCATTTAATGAAAGAGTGATGTTGGGATAATAGGAAAAGTAAATAGGTTTATCACTTAAACTAGATTCATTTACTCTTAATAAGGAGTCATGAAATTCATTATGCCTTTTGTCATTAAGACAAAGGATAACAAAATTGCATATGAACCATTGATCCACAAAACTTGTCTTTATGTCTCTGTGTTTTATGTTAATTGAAAAGTTGTGTTATTTAAATCAAATTTATCTTCTTCATTTAATTGATTTGAGCACCTAACTCTAATTTAAAGAAAAAGAAAAGAACAATTTATAATGCATACAAGAGTGCTATAGTCACCCATTGCATATATACCACAAAAACATCAACATTTGCTTAATTGCTCAATTGAAAGGACAAAGACATTTATCCAATAATTGCCCTAATTTTCTTATGATTTGGGGTAGGCAATTATCACTCCATAATTTTTCAATTTTCATTGACAAAAGGCAATCAAAGTTAGGCACCAATGCTGCCACAAATGATAAATGTCTTAAGTTTATCAAGTCAACCTAAAGATTAACTCCCTTAATTGTGTCTTATTGTCAACATCTTTCATTTGTCTACAAAATTCCCCTTTTTTGCCTGAGACAAATGCATATTGTTTGAAAAAGGGGAATGCTAGGAAAACATTGTATCATCCCACCACATTGTAGAATTCACTATGATGCCTATTGTTCAATTTATTTATTTAGCAAATGATCTGCATCTCCAATATATGTTCCTAATAAACTGAGCAATTTATGGGCCATATCATTGTTGTAACTCTTCAAAATTCTTCTGGAACCATAATGAATGTTGCTCCTTTTCCATTTCTTGTGTGACTTCATTTGACTCCCTAAAAAGGGAGTCAACTTGGAATTTTCCCTTGTTTTGTTTTGGTTTTTTGTGTTTCTTTGTCATAAGCAAAAGTAATAGCATAATTGTATAACAACCCCACCTAATAAATGCCTTATTTGCTTCCTAATTATGTTTTGGTTGAGAGTAACCAAATTAAGCTTGTTAAAGATGATAGTGCTAGCTGATGTTAGTTCTTTGACCATTAGATCTACTTGATAGTTAATTGCCTAGATTATGATTACTCAACAATGCTAGATGAAAAAATTTGGCCTCATTACAGTGAGAGTCCCTCTAATTGGCTTCTCATGCTGCCTTTCGATTTGAGTGCCCTCAATCTTTCCTCGTAACTACATCTCGTGCTAAAACAAACACTGTTGTTAATGACAAAATCCCGACATTTATTCACTTAGTGCATAACCAACCATTGTATCATCTCCTTTCTATTAGATTAAATATAACTTGAGCTAACCTACATGACTACATAATCATGAATCAAATGTATCCATTAAAAAATAATAATGTCAATGCCAGAATTGAAAAAATTAAAGAAATGAGAATGATATTCTCCTTACTGAGTCTTGATTGCTAAAAATGCTAGATCGCATGTATCTTATTACGTGTAAACCATACCTATGACTACAATTATAGCAATAAACTAAGTGAATAACCGGTTCGTAAGACAAGCCAAGTAACAATATAGTCACTTAAATTTGGTATACAAAAACATTGGTTTGTTATCAAACATTCAAAGTTGAAATCTCAAATTCACTAAACTTTGGAACCACCGTCTACAATGACTCGTGAAAATTTGGTTCAACACACAATACTTGTAATACAGGCACCTGCAAAAAGGAAAAAACAAAAGCCAATAAGACACTTATAATCACTTCTTTCTACAAAATATGTCATGACATAATAAACCATTCAATTATTACCACTTCCATAGCATCTACTTTTCTCTTTGACTTTGACTTTCCCTATAGTCTTTCTAATATTAATGTTTGATGTTCTTTCACTTATACTAAATAGAAGTACCAATGTATTGATTCCTTATTTATTGCAGTAAAAATCTAGCCATAACAATAGTACATGTTGTGAAATTTAATGCAAAATCAAAGGAAACTAAGAAAGTAAGGAAAAAGGATGGGCAAAAGGTTACCTATTCAATAGTTGATATTGCTTCCCATGTATGAAATTTCTCTTTGTTTCAAATGCTTTTATGTAATCACGTACCCCTCACATCTCTCTTGGGACTAACACCATTTGCTTCACATAAGATACATGTTCATGGAAACATTGTTAAAGCAATATATCCATTTTCCATCAATGTAATTGAATTGGTAATTGAAACAATTAATCTTCACATAGTTATGGCACATGTTGCAAAATGCATGGTACCAATTCTTCTATTCATTCAAGCCCATCTATGGTGAGAGCATTTGCAACAACATCCAAGATCTACAACAAATGTCATTTAAGCAAAAATATCATGTATCAATCTTTCGTTACTTAAAAATTGCAAGTTTACTTAAAATTTAAAATGAATATATGCATAACATGGATTTGATTTTTTCCTTTGGCTGCATAAAAATGAAATCACTAGCTAGCCAAAGTCATATGTCACCTCACTATGAGGAAGTAAACATGTATATTTGTCAGTATAAAAGACAAAGCAAAAATAAAGCATTGCATACTATCTAGGAAATCAGAAACTTTGTATACATACTCATCTCCATCCAAACTAATGCCAAAATAAACATATCGATAAATCTTCTTCATAGCATTAACCAATTATGGCTCTAATTTGAAGTTAATTGCACTTTCACTAGTCTCCTATGTATGTTAAAACAAATTACATAACAAGATGACAAAAAAAGAAACAAGAACACTAAACTCTACTTGCAAATAATGAATTTCAAATTAACCCAATGAAAAACTATCACTAAGATTGTAAACACAATACTTAAGTATACATTTTCCAAAAATACATCTCTAAATAATATGGAAAAAAACCAAAAAAAAAAAAAAGACAAGGAACATCTCCAAAAACTAGCATCTGCAACTTCAACCTTGTCCTCAGATTTTGGTCTCCCACAAACACACCAAGATTCTTGGTATGAGACTTCAAAGTGACAATGTAAAACATGGCATTGTCAAACCTGGGTAATTTGCTTGGCTTTTTGTTTGCCCCTACCCTCTGGACCAACAAAAGGGGAAGAAATTGCTTTTCATTCTTCAACTCTTTGAAGGACTAAATGTTTAACTGCTTCAAGGATTTAGTCTTTCTCTTACACTCAATCATAATAATGCCAAAACTGGAACTATGGGGTATAATCCCCTGACCCTTCAATAAGATATTAAACTAATATGAATTATATTCAAGATTCAAATCAATTGTTCATGGTTATTTCTTTGCCCTTACCTTTCATTTCTTGTGTACTTATGGTTGCAATTCACTCTGCTTCCCCTTCTTACTTGTTCCTTGCAATGACTGGGCACCAACACCCTTGTTCTCTTCACTATCCTTTTCACTTAGCATATCAAGGTTCCTCTTTAACAACATTGTTCTCACCTTTGTCATTTCCATCAATTCCCACAAAAGCTATGCAATAACATACAATATTTGGCTCCACAAATGAGGCTACATGAACACTTGGGGAAGCATCATTTCATGGCCTGACTATTCCATGTTCAAACACAATTAGGTCCCTTTCTTGTAAATTAAATTCATCCACAACTATAGGACTATGAAATATGTTTGTTTTCTCACCTCCTTCATCGACTCTTCTTAGGGATTCTATAATTGCCTTTGTTGCTTTCCTAGAAACATCAACCAATATTACCCCCATCTTTATCTTTAACTCGGCCTTTAACTCCTCCTTGAATATAGTCATTTGAGACATTAACACATCCTTGAATGTGCTCAACTTAACCTTTAACTTAGCCTTCAATACTATGAACTCATCAAGTAAAGAGTCCAGCTTACACATAAAATTTTTTAGTCTAATATCTTATGTCTGTGAAGACAACATCTACAACATCATATAAGCTAGTTGATTAGAATAATTCATTTAGTTATTAATGTAAATGACTTCTCAATGATGGAGAAAAAAATGCTGATCAAGTGTAATAAAGTAAGTATTCCCAAGATTCTTTGTAAGGAATTAATGGGGCAATGACTAAGACAAGAACAAAAAGGATGAAAGAGGCTTTGCAAGGCTTAATTATATTATAGAGATGCATGATAAAGAGGTTGCTCTAAAAGAGTCTAAAGTTATTCTAAAAGTTTCTAATGTTACACAAAGGACAATCACTTATCTTTATATGCAAAATGATGAACAAGGTTTAGAACTTGAAGAACAAAACTTAGAGTCAATGATATAAGTCCAAGTCACATGACCAAGCTAAGGAGAGGCTCGATTTGCATTCTAAGTTGTATTAAAGAGTTTGTTTGCTTAGTTTTTCTTGTTTGTTCTTATCAACTTCTTTCTCTTAAAGTTGTGTTAATTTTGTTGGTATTTGATTTGAATTAAACAAAAAGAAACATTGAGAAAAGAAAAAAAAAAAAGGAAGGCGAAGAAGTTATGTTAAGTTGAATAATGCATATTAATTCTTGCAACTTGTTGTGCACGTTTATAAGGTTGCAAATCTAATTTTTTTCTTTCCAAGCTTATAAAGGATATCTTGAATTTCTTTTAAAAGTTTTAATTTTTAGATTTGCCACCATCTAACGAATTGCTCCTTGTGATTTGTGATCTTAAGTATTTGAAGGACATAAAGAAGGCTAGCTTGAGTGGAAAAAGGCAAAAGTAGCAAGATCATCATTAAGAAAATCCAAAATATAGTGAAACATAAGTGGTAATAATCTAATTTGAGAGCAAACACGTAAGGGAGTGTGTGAGAAATAAATTTCTTTTAATTACTAATATGTTTCTGTAGATGGTAAACATGAATAGTGAAATAGAAGAATATGATATAGACATGAAGATTTGGATAAAGGCTATTACCAAACATTTAAGACGATAAATGAAAGAATGGATGATTTATAATCACTTAGCAAATCCAAATCATCTAGAAGGCACATTGAAGAAGAATCAAATTATGAAGAATTAAACTTTGGAAAAGGCAAAAAGGTTGTTTCTAAAAAAGATAGCAATATGGGTAGCATAAAAAAGGATAGCAATTTAGGTAGCATAAAGATGAAGTTCTAGCATTTCAAGGGAAAAATGACCCCAAACTTTATTTGAAGTGGAAAAGAAAAGTTAAGCATATATTTAATTTTCATAATTATTTTGGAGATAAAAAAAGGGTAAAGTTGGCAATCGTAGAATTCACTAATTATGCAAGCATTTGTAGGACCAATTAGTGATAAATAGGAGGAGGAATGGTGAGAGGCCAATTTAGTCATGAGAAAAAATGAAATTGGTAATGCGCAAGAGATTTATACTTAGCTACTACTATAGAGACTTGCATAGAAAGTTGCAAGGGTTTATTCAAGGGTCCATGAGTATAAAGGACTATTACAAAGAGATGGAGATAGCCTAATGAATAGCATGGTTTGTGTGTGTTTTCAAAAATTGATTTAAAGAATGACTACAATCAAATTCACATGAAAGAGGGGCAATCTTATTTTAATGAAAAGCTAAGAATTTAAATCAATTGTTTATTTTAGTGAAAAGCTAAGTAGGGCAACTTTAAACTATTCTACTTATAAAAAGGAACTTTATACATTAGTATGATCTCTTCAAACATGACAACTTTATCTATGGCTGAGGGAATTCATCATTTATTCTGACCATGAAAGCTTAAAGTTCTTAATATCCTAAGGTAAGCTTAATAAAAGACATGCTATGTGGTTAGAGTTTATAAAATTGTTTCCTTTTGTGATCAGGTACAAACATAAAAAGGAAAATGTTATTGCCGATGCATTGTTTAGGAGGTACACATTATTTACTTCCTTATAAACTTACTTAGTTTTGAATTGCTTAAGGGTTTGTATGCTACTGATTCTAATTTTTGTCAAGTATGGAATGCATGTGATAAGTGTGCCTTTGGTAATTTTTTTAAGCATAAAGGATTTTTATTTAAGAGAAATAACTTATGTGTACCTATTTGTTCTATTTGTGAGTTGTTTGTTAAGGAAACTCACAAGGGTGGTTCAATAGGGCACTTTGGTGTGTATAAGACTCTACATATTTTACATGAGCATTTTTATTGACCTAATATGAAGCATGATATGCAATCTGTTTATGATAAGTGCATTACATGTAGGCAAGCAAAGGATAAAGTTAAACCACATGGCTTATATACACCTTTACTTATACCTAACCAACCTTGCATTAATATTTCTATAGACTTTGTCTTAGGATTATTAAGCTTTTAAAGTGGTAAGGATAACATATTTGTTATTGTTGATAGGTTTAGCAAAATGACTTATTTTATTGCATATTTTAAAACCAATGATGCAACAGATATTGCTGATTTGTTCTTTAAGGAAGTGGTGTGTTTGCAAGTATTAATAAGAACCATTACTAGTGACAAGGATGTTAAGTTCTTAAGTCATTTTTAGTGCACTTTATAGAATAAATTTGGAACTAAACTCGTATTTTCTACTATTGCCCATCCTTAAATGGATGGGCAAACTAAAGTAGTTAACATGTGTTTGTCATATGTTGAGTTTGCTTATAATAGATTTGTTCATTCTATTACTTCCTTGTCAACTTTTGAAGTTGCTTATGGTTTTAATCCTTTAACTCTTTTAGATATTTTATCTTTGCCTACTAATGAACATACTAATATTGATAGTAAGAAAAAGGCAAAATTTGTGAAGGATTTACATGTCATGGTTTAAGCTAACATTAAAAGAAAGAATGAATAATATGTTAAGCAAGTTAATAAGGGTCATGTGAAAGATGTCTATGAACCTATTGATTAGGTGTGGGTGTATATGAGGAAGGAATAGTTTTCCCCACAAAGAAAGTCCAAATTACAACCTCGAGGAGAAAGACCTTTTTAAATCTTGGAGAGGATTAATGACAATGCTTATAGGCTAGGTTTACCAAGCAACTATGGTAATGTTAATGCTACTTTTAATGTTGATGACTTATCTTTGTTTGATGTAAGTGATTCGAGGATAAATCCTTTTAAGAAAAGGGGAATGATAAAGAACAAGATGTTGATCAAATGCAACAAAACAAGTATTCCTAAGATCCTTTGCAAGGAATCGATGGTCCAATGACTAAGGTAAGGACAAAGAGGATGCAAAACGCTTTGCAAGGCTTAATAATGAAGATGCATGATAAAAAGGATGGTCTAAAAGATTCTAAGGCTATTTTAAAAGCTTTCAATGCTATACTAAGGATAATTACTTATCTTTATGTGTAAAATGATGGATAAGTCTTAGAACTTGAAAAACAAAGCCTTAAGCCCATGATATAAGTCCAAGCCACATGACTAAGTTAAAGAGAAGCTCGATTTGCATGTTAAGTTGTATTGAAGAGCTTGCTTTTGTTTTTGATTGCTAGATTTTAAGTTAAGGTCAAATATATATGTAAAAAGATATAACTTCTTAGGTTTATTTGGACTTATAGGTTTGGCCAAGTCTTGATACATTAGTTATAACTTTGACTTTGACTTTTATGCCTAACTATTATTAGTTGTAATCTTTTTAAAGATTCCTATATCAAGGAAGATTTATATTCGCTAATTAAAAGGATCTCCTGTAATTAAGGTTTTTCATATATAGTTATGTTAAGAAATACTTTTTCCTTATAGGATTGTCATGTTTAGATGCCTATATAAAGATTACACTATATAAAACAAGAATAAATTAGATTAAGGTATTTCTAATAAATTTTGCTTTGTTTTCTTGTGTTATTGGAAGAATATATTATCTTGACTTGTCAAAGGAGTGATCAACGTTTGTAGCATTTTAAGATTAGGGCTTTTAGGACTTAGTTGCCTCAGGATTCTGATCTAATCAATTCTATTTGTTTCCTAGCTTTTTAAAGTGTGCATAATAATTTAATTTAAGGGTTCTTAGGACCAATCATCTAACGGGTTTTTAGGACAAATCATTTAGCAATTTCTTTACCATTGTGACTTACAGATACCCGATATGATGATGACACTTCCTTATCCCTACAAAGAATTACATATTCTTTTTCAAATATACATAAAGATAATTAAGGAAGCATAAACAAAAAGGAAGACCCTTAAAATAGAGGATTACAAGAGAAGATTGTTAACATTAATTTTAATAATGAATTTACAAATACATACAAGAGGCAATTAATCTACCTTTTGAAATAAATTTAAATTTCTTTCAATTTAATGTATTCTTATAAAATTTTCTGAGTAAAGGAATGCCAATTTTTTAAAAATATATGCTTAATTAATCCCTTTTGGTGCAAATAGAAGATAAAGTAAAACAATGAAATTATGTTGTGTAATTTGATAAAAACTTTTTTATAAGATAATGTTACCCCCTAAAGAAAATTTAAAATTTTTGTCTTTTGTATTTGCAACACCTTTTTACTATCCTTATTCACAATTTTGCTCTTCTTTCATTAAAAACATCACACAGCTGAAATAAGCACAAAAGATATTACCTTTGTACCATCTAACTCTTCATATTCTTCAATCTTGAATAAATTTCCCAAAGTGGGGCTAAAGGTGTAATTGTTCCAATCTATGACACATTGAACAGTGCGCAAATGAATGGAAATTTTCCATGGCCCCATAACCAAGTGCTTCAAGTAAAATAGTTGAGATAAATTAAAAGTTTGCATAAAAAGGAAAAATAATAGTTGATGAGGACCTTATTAGGTCTCAAAATAAGAGAGGAAGGAGGTAAATTAGTGTGAGATACTCACCTTTTACAAATCTTTCTAGATTATCCTTTGTGACTTGTTAGAGTTGATGATCCAATTTTTATCTTTCTTCTTTATGTGAGAGTAGTCATTCGAATATCAATCAAACGCAAGCACCCATGAACACACGACAATTTTTATGTGGTTCACTCACAATATGTGAGTTACATCTATAGTATGATAGGATCACTACTAAATCACATAATTCATTCTTGTTATCAAGGGATACAGTTAATGTCATGGAAGGATCACTCCTTAACCACTTACAATGATTTCCTGATCAAAGAGTTGATCTCCCGATCACTCAATGGATTGATATCTCAATCACTCCAAGGATATCCTACCTTTTTTTGACAAGTTTATCAAAAAGTTTGTAATTAACACTTTTCTAAAAAAGATCACTCAATATGCACAGGCTATTAGTGTAGAACGTGGAAGGATCACTCAATGTGCACAAGCTATAAGTATAGAACGTGGATCTTTTCCTTCCTTTGCTATTGGTGTTGCCTCACCTATTGCCTTGACAATTTGTCTCACCTAATGCCTTAGTAGGTTTTCTTCCCCTGCTACTGGTGTTGCCTTTCCTACTACATTAGCAAGTTGCCTTACCTACTGCCTTGGTAGGTTCTCTTCCCCTATTAGTGCTGTCTGCCTTGCTACCAGGGCAAGTTTTCTCCTCTTGTTGTTAGTGCTACCTACCCTACTATCAGGGCAAGTCTTCTCCTCCTACTGCTGATGCTAGGGTGAGTTTTCTCTTTCTGGTGCTAGTGCTGCCTGCCCTACTGTTGGTGCTGCCTACCTTGCTGCTGGGGCAAGTCTTCTCCTTCTACTGCTGGTGCTACCTGCCCTGTTGCTGAGGTAAGTTTTCTCCTCCTACTGCTGGTGCTGCCTACCCTATTGTCAATTCTGCAAATTACTGGTTATGATTCACCTACTACCAGTTGCTATGCTAGTTGTGCTTGCTGCTGCAATTGCTAGTTGTGCTGCAAGTTGCTTTTTCCCTCTTTGGTGGCTGCTACACCTTTTCTTTTGGGTGGCTGCTAAACCTTCTCCTTTATTGGTTTGCCAACTACTGCACCTTTCCTTGATTGGTTTGCTAGCTGTTGCACCTCTCCTTGATTGGCTGCTGCAACTTCTTCCTTGGGTGGTTGATTAGTTGCTACACGTTATCCTCTAGTTTGGTGTGACAACTGCTCATCTCTTCTAGTTTGGTGTGGCTACTGCACATTTCCTCTAATTTGGTGTAGTTGTTGCACACCTTTTTCTTCTCCCTTTAGTTTGGCCAGCTGCTATCTTCTTTTTTTCCCTTTGGTTTGGCTGGGTAATGTCTTCTTCTCCCTTTGGTAGGGTTGCCAATTGCTACAACTCCTTCTTCGGTTGGTATGGCTGCCTCCTTATTTGGTGGCTTCTGTAACCTCTTGGCCGACTATACCTCTCCTTGGTGTTATACCTCTCTTAGCCAGCTGTACCTCTCTTTGGTGCTGCACTCTTGGCTGACTACTATTGCACCTTCCTTGGCCGGCTACTACACCTTCCTTGGCCGATAACTCTCTTTTTGGTGGTTGCCTCTCTCTTTGTCATTCTCTTTTTTTAATTGGTTGATCTCTTTTTTGTAGCACACTCATATCTTGAAAAATGCATGGATGTATTTATAGGCTTTAAGCTTTAGGGTTACATAATCATGAACAGTCAATATTGATTCCTAAAGGTTGCCTTACAATCAACAGCTAAATTTGATTCCTAAAATTTGGAGTCAATGATCAACATTGACTTCCTAAAATTTAGGGTCAATGGTTGAGGGTCAACAATCAGCCTTAACCCCTAAAATTTAGGGTCAACGGTCAACATTAACTTATTGACCTCAAAGTTGACCTACCATCAACGGTATTAGCCAACAACTTCTTTGTATCTCAACAACATTCAAAACATCAAATCAACACAAACAATCGTGTAAGATGCCATTGACAACAAATCCAACATTAGCCATCAAAATTGGACTCAACAATAGTTAACTTTGAAAAAACCTCACTTACAGTAGAAAACATTAATTGTAGACATTTTCTATGACTTGAGGCATTTAATTTACATTACATGCATTACCTCTAACAATAGGACACATCTAGTTAGATGTTGTGTCCAATGAATGGCATGTTGCTTGTTTTGATATTGTCTAATTCCTTCAACTAAACCTTTTAAGGTGTATTCAGCCAAATTCAAACTTTTGCACAATGGTAGCTCCTTTAACAAGCCCACCAACTTTGGGTTGAAATAGTAAAATGAAGCGTTCAGGCAAATTATGGTGCTGACCACATAATTCAAAAACTTGGATTGGTGTGGGTTCATTTGGTTTAGACGTGGATTCATTTGTTATTGATATAAATGAGAACACACTGTATATGTCCAAATATAGCAAGCACGCACCTTACCTAGTCACCAAAAAGAGGACGAGTATAGTTAGCTAAGTGCTAAAGTTTTGAGCTTCAACAATCATTAAGGCTATTTAGTTTTCGGTCGTGCCTTCAAAGTTTCAAGTTGTGCCCTCCTTGTTTAACCAAAAAAATCATAAAGATGGGCCTAAGTTAATGGGTTTAGACTCTCCTATGCTCATCCTGCCCATGGCCAAAAGTAATATCTAAGCATTCACTTGCAAAAAAAAAAAGAAAATCATATTTAACTTCGTTTATCAAAATAAACGAATAAAAATTGTAACATCATTCGTGGAAAGAAAAGAGAACGAAACAGAGCAATTAACTTCATTCATAAAGAATATCATATTGTAAACCGAGAAAGGTTATACAAACATTTAATTTTAAGAATGTGAAACATATTTTATCCGCAACTCTACATATATATGAACAACCATAGTCATATTATTTATTAGCAAGCCACTCATCCTTAAACACACCTATACCTTCACATTCTTATCACTTTGTGTTACACCACGCGTTGGAAAGTCTTCATTCCTTCAGTAATCCTTGCCGCCCATGCCAAGCAATCTACACAGAAGGGTCTGCAAATGCATGGCAGTCCGGCGAGAATCGAACGCTCTTTTAAGCATTTGACGGATGCTTCATGCGCTGTATTGGCATGCAACCTCTACATAAATGATTTCTCATAAAAACCTCTTGCATAAAACTACGTAAAGGAGAGAATATATTTCAATACCATATTGAATTAGGGGCTGCTTGGGCTCATCAACAGCTCCTCAAAGAACACTAATTTGTCAACGTCAATCAGTTCTTCCATTAAGCACCTGAAAACAAAGTTCCCGCAGACCATTTCTATGGAAGCCTGTCCCGGCGGCCCCCCCCCCCCCCCACCACCATTTTTTTCACTTTTTTCTTCTATACAACTACTTGCAATGGCATCCAGCATTTATAAGCATTCAAGCTTTGGACTTTGCTAAATAAAGCTGTTAGAACTTTTCTAGAATTTCACTTTATGAAATTCCTATTTCTAT
>CM038610.1:3610247-3657589 GCA_021533255.1 Ceriops tagal | reverse complement strand
ATATATATAGATACACATCCTTCCTTTCCTGTAACCGTTACCTTAAATAGGAAGACCCTCCCTTTCTGTAACAGTTATCTTAATGGAAAAACCCCTTTCCTGTAACAGTTATCTTAAATGGGAGGATACTCCTCTTCCCGTAACGGTTGTTCTTAATAGGAAGATATTTCTGTAACGTTCATCTTTAATAGGGAGAGTGAAGGGATTTTAAACTCGATGACCCAAATTGCCATTATGTCTAACCGACCATCATATTAGGCCTTTTATTTTGGGTCATACTTTAAATAATATGGATCACTCATGTTAATTAATTTAACAAAAGCTACCCCATGCGCATCTTATCTCCAGTTTTTGCACTTTTATATGAAACGCGTCTTTCCAAAAATCGGTTGCCTCTAGATGGGTCTAGCATCGCCCTAAATATGCTTTAAAACCCAGTTTTTGCTTTGTTATATGAAACACGTCTTTCGAAAAATCAGTTGCCCCTAGATGGGCGTAGCTCCTAAACCCTAAATGTGCTCTAAAACCCTCCCGAGCTTAATAAAACTCAATATAATTTATTTATATTTATATAATTATTTTACAGATATAATATTATTTATGGATTCTCAATATTATTTATATACTCTAAAATAATAATCAATAAAATAAAAAAGAATATACCCACACCACATTAACCAACTTCCGTTAGAAAATCCATCGAGGAACTAGAGACCCCTTCTAATTGATCAAAAGGCAGATTTGCATGGAATACATACTTACCTAGTCCTGGTCAATTCACGTGCCATCGCTAGGTAGCCATCCGCTGCTAGGAGCCAACCGACTCTCGCAATCGCATAAAAATTTTCGTGCTTCTTGCATGAATCATAAGTTCGTCCGAGTGCTATCGTGGCAGAAGTACCGGATGTTGACTTTTTTGTCTTAGTGTTACAAAAGGTAAAAACTTCTTTTGAAGTGATAGACTCAATTTTTGACTATCTGGAGGCTAATGGATGTTAGAAGATAAACTTTTCATCTTTGGATGGAATCCTGCGCGTGGCACATGGCACATGGCATTGCCGCAATAGCGGAATGATGTTTATGCTTCCATTTTCTTTCTAAAAAAATACAAATGAAGTTTCTCATACAATGAATATGGGCAACAGTTCAGCAAACAATTCAGGAGTTCGTTTATTATCATACGACAAGAAGCAACGAGCCGGATGCTCTGGCTACTTGCTTGCTAATTGCAAAGAAAACCTGCTCAAACACTCGATAGCAAAAGAATATTCTCCAACTTAATGTTTAACTTGATGATGAAAATTAATATTTTCTACCTACATGACCCTGCAATTTCAATGACTAGATTTTTGTATATGAGTTGGAGATCTTGAGTTGAAACTCCAACGTGGAGGTCAATAATTATTTGTGATCCAAGAGAACAAAACCGAAAAGTATATATATCATATATATACACTTAATGTTAAGAGAAAATAAATAATTAAAAATTTTCTTATTTTTCTTTTATCATTTTTAAAGTAATCAAAACTATTATCTCTCCAGCCTATACTGTGCCACGAAGAACAGAGGTTGCCATAGAAAAGCCAAAAAGATTTTCTCTGATTTCAGAGCCTCTGTGCAGTACAATAAAGAAGAAATTGAAACGAAATAAAAGGCTGGAGAATGGGAGTCAAGTCAAGGCTAGAAATGGAACTATAGGATTCTAAACTTATACTGTCCTAAAACTCCAAAAAAGAGTTGTGATTAGCTGGTGATAATGTTAGTTTAGATCGAAAGCAGGTAAAGACTTGAGGGACAGTCATTCACACTAATTAGGAAAATCATCAATCTTATATTATAATAAAATGAGGCCCATATGTATAACCCTTACCCATTTTGTCTCAAAGTAGCATAACCTAGAACACAGCCTAGATAGTAGAGACTCAAACCTAATTGGCGAAAGAAATCCAAACAGAGGAGGCAAAAGTCAAAACTAAGAAAAAGTCTGACCAGCCCAAACCCACTGGCTCGGTATCCGATTGCATGGTAAAACACGGCAGGCAGAACCCGAAAAAGGCAACGAGTACGCAAGGTCAAAGGCTTTCACCGTTTCTACTGCTAGACTAAGAGAACAATTGTCTATTGATATATATGAATATAAAAGGAGAACGAGGCAAGCCTAATGATCATAGTAGATACATCACACTAAAGTCGAACCTACAGCAAGTCCAGGTGACCTCACTTCTGATAGGATTCATAGGTTTTGCCATATCTTCTTTCTCCCTCAATTGGTGGCTTGAGTTCTTGAGTCTTCTCCTTTCGCTTTTGATGCTTCTTCTGTTCTTAGGTCGGCACATTTTTGTTAAGGTCTAATAAATAATGATGTTACAGGTTCAGATCTATGGCATCATATTATAGTGTATTGTTACATTCCCATTTCGATGTACCCAAAAAAAAATAGTGTTTTTTTTTTTTCCATCAAATGTGCTGAATGATCCTTGATATATGGCTACAACCATTTACTCATGATTAACTTTTCCATAGAATGATTAGTATTTGATTGGCAATTGTTAAGTTATATACTTGTTAATTCAACCATACATTGTGGTATTTAATTTGAAAAAAAATAAAAAACTTGAGATGATGGTTGATGGAAGACAACATAACTTATAAAAAAATTAATGATATGGATAACATAGATCCCTTCACAAATTAATCATAATAATGATGTTATTTTTATTAAAAAAAATCTCCAACTGCATAATATAAATGCCAACTAACCAAATTATTATACATGGATAATGAATAGTCACATTTATTTTTGTTACAAAATAATAATATGTTAATTTGTTTTCACAAAATAAGATTTTAATCAAATTCAATTATTTTTTTTATATGTTAGTAATCTAACTTAATCTCAAAATCCATTTATTTATTAAAAAAATCTCAATTTTTGATTCCTAAATTTCAATAACAAATGCAAGGTAGTGGTACCCTCTTAGCAAACCTTGTAATCAAATCATGAAAATTATTTTTATGACAAACCAAAGAAGATTTTAATTAATATTACCATGGAACCCAAAATTTGTAAAAAAATCATGAATTTTTAACAAATAACGACAATCATGACAAAATCTAATATATATATATATATATATATATATATATATTTAAACAACAAATTTAACAAAATCTTAATCAATTTGAATAAAATCTGCATTTTTTTATTTTTGATTTTTAAACTTTCATGTAAAATTTCGAAACTCATATAACAAATAAGACCAATTGTATAACCCAAAAACACACCATATATGATGTGGAATGCCCAAGAATAAGACCCATTGCATAACCCAAAAACACAAAATTGAGAATCAATGTTCCGGCAACACAAAACCCGTTCACCCAGTTCCAATTACATTTTATTTTAATTAATAGCTTTAAGTACATTTCGAAAAGAAAATCTGTGTCTTTTTTCCCTATAACTTAAGATGAGGCAGGCATGTAAAAAACGAAAAAAAGAGCTAGCGAAGTTCATCAAAAAAATTAAATAAAAAAAGTAGGCAAGAATCAACATTAATTATTTACTGTTTGGGAATCTTAAGTTTCCGGCTCCAAATTAAGAATATGCAACGGCACCTTAAATTCTTTCCAAATTAAATGGGAAAAAAAAAAAAAGAGAAGCCAGGTGCCAATAATCCACATTAATTATATTTTACTATCCTATTTAATTGAGAGACAGATTCTGGGATCTCCAACGAGTAACATAATTACAGATTTGCACTCATCCTCTGTATTTATTTAGTGGATCGTTGGTCCAGAACCCAAGTTGGGCAAAATAGCAGAGAAGCCTCAGAGGTTCCAAAAGATTAAGCTTAGACGATTTTCATGCCACTCAGGTAACTTTCATAGTTTCACATTATTTGATTAATATGGACTCATGTTCCACAATTTGAAAGTCTATTTGGATCCTTTTATTTGCGAGCCTGTTTCTTTTGCAGAACCTGTTGTCGCCAATCACATGTGATTGGTTATTTAGAATTTCCGAGCTCATTACTCAGATCTTTCACAGCAATTATCTTTTTGTTAAACTCTCCCTTCTGATTCATACATTCATAATGATTGATTGGTAATGTTATGGTTTCTATGCTTGCTGAGAATGACTAGCCTCCTGTATATATTTAGAATTTTGAAATCTAGTCATTTATCTTTCTTTGATTAACAAGTATTCTGGCGGCACACAGTGACATTTAAAGGATGACGAGTATCCCAGAAAATAATGGAGAAGAAAGGAGGGAAACATGGTGAAATTTGTCAATACTGCTTTTGTGGAAGATCAAGGACAGGTTGCCATTCATTGAAATCTTGATGGTATCTATAGTTTGCAAGCACTGTCACTATGCCTCTAAAATCTATACCTCAGAGGAGGGGTGTTGATTGCAGATCAATGTGGATTATGCCTATTGAATTGGGGGACGAAGGCTGGAAAGAAAGGCAGATTACAAACTTCTCCACTGGAAAGAAATATTTAGTGGGATCTTCATATGTCGACAGTGTTAATGCTACTGCTGCTCGGAAAAGGATGGTTGCTTTTAGCTACTCCATTTTTCGCAAACTCAAAAGGATTATAATTTGCCAACAATAACATCTGAGCCCAGAAATATTGAACCCTTTACTCCATTTTTCGGCTGCGATCTCAACAGTGAACGGGATCGCTTGCTTTGCAACCATTGGTGCGATTGACGGGCCTTCCTGTGGAAATAGTAACCTTGACCCTCTCCAATATATTCTAAAAATTGCACAACCAAATGTTAAAAGAATGGGGACCTTACAAATATCGCTATGGAAGCGAAGAATATTTCACAAATGATTATTGGCCTTAGAAACAATCATGTATATCTAATCGATAGATGGGGCCGAACACTTGTCTTCGATATCTCGTGGACCAGAATTGTAAAACAAAGGGTCGAACCAAACAATATTACGAATAAGGATTGTATTAATGTTCAACCGTGACAAGCATCCCAAAACAATAACTCATTGTCTTTTCCATAAGCTTAATGAAGATGAAGGAACATGGTTCAAGTTAGACCACAATGACTTGAGAGGTAAATGCTGGTATTTACATTGGCCCCATTCCTACTTTGTATCAAAAGATATGGAGAAGACAGAGGTCTACAATTTGAGCCCATTGGGAGAATATTGCGTGGACACATATACAGTGAACTTGCTTGCCGGAGGTTCTGCTCAAATGGTTTCAAGACATGCCCTAGGCATTGATCCTAATGAATGTGGCATGATTTGCGTTGACTTGAGTTGATTACGTTTGCATATATATTGGTTACAAATGCCCCTATCTTGATGACACGGCCAATGATTTGGGTTGGCTAGTGTTTTATGAAATGTTGGCCTACTATATATTCTTTTGCTGCCATTCTTTATTATTACTTCGATTTTATTTTTTGTTTTCAATATTTTTAGTTCACTTTCACTTATAATGTGAAAAAAACAAAATCCAAATGTATGTGAAGGAACGAGCACGACAATGAAACATCTCCTAACCATCAAACAGGTAATTTCATAGTCATTGAGTATACTTTTTATTTTTACTTTGAAAGTTGCAAGATATTAAAGGTCAACTACAAGAAACTTGGCATTTCCATAGTCACTACTCTCTTCTCTTGGGGTTGCTTTTTAGGAATATTTTGAATGCATGTGATTATAACAGCCTATTACTCAATCAGTCTTCTTTATTTGTTCTCGGCATCTGATTTGCTACTTTATACCCTCTGTCCTTAATGTCAACATCTAACAAAAGCTACGAATCCCCGTGTAAGAACCATCCCCACCCACGGGACGTACCTGAAGGGACATTTTGTAACAGTTGCTAAATTCTTCTGCTTGCACAACAAGAACCAATTAAATGGAGAAAGCAATATATATTACAAATAACTTCAATAGTCACAGCTTTGTCAACAGTTGCTAATTCCTGTCTTTTGGGAGCTTTGATTTCTTTTTGTTCAGTTGGTAGGATGGATATATATATACTGCGAGTATGGACTGCCCATGGTTTGGCTAAAAAGCGAATCGCGATGGTCTTTGACTCTAATATGCTGGGCGAAAATACCTAAACATTTTAATTTGTAACCTTTTGTAATGGTGTCACAATGTGCTACTCTTATTATATGAGGTTGAGTAGCTCGAGCAGCAATTTCCAACTAAGACAAACTTGGTTCTTAAAGAGTATAAAATGTGATATACCTTGACTTATAATGTGTATCATTTGTACGGACTTCTTTCAGTGAATACAAGATTGCAAATGTTCAAAAGGCAATAGGGGCTGTGATTTCCTTTTCCTGCTAAGTTGGATTGCTGATGGGGGTTATGATTTTGTGTTTTGATTCTTTCTATGTTATACATGTAACAACTCAATTGTAATCATATTATTTTGATATTAGATTTTTATGGGACGTTAGGTTGTTTTTACTTTCATGTGTTTTTTTAATATTAATTTATTATTTCACAATCTTATATATTTATTTGATTAAAATATAAAAAAAAAAACTATGAGAACTATTATTAAAGTCTCTCTCAACAATCCTAAAACTATTTAGCAAAATGATATCATCTTGTTAAGGTGATAATGTCAGTTTTAAATTAGATAATGATTTGAAAATAGTCATTTACATTAATATAATTTGTTAATTAATGATTTTTTTCTTTTTCATATTTATAAATCTTATAATTTTTTTAAAAAAATTTAAAATAAAAATATAAATTTTAATTATTAAAATATTTCAAAAATCAAAATCTTGAATCTTGTATTTTGAAGTATGTGAAATCCTTACTTAAACCAAATTGGCAAAAGAAATCCGCACAAAAGGTTTAAAAAAAAGAAAAAAAAACTAAAATCTAAAATGTAAATAGTTCAAAATCCACTCATAAAATTAACGATACAATAATATAAAATAAATTCAAAAATTAAGATGAAATTCATTTTAATATATGTATTTTTAATTACGAGAAAAATTTCAATTTTTAATTCCTTCAAGGAATTACCATAACACAAACTCCACAATAAAATTATTAAAAAAATATTCATAACCAATTAAAATATAACATAATTAATGTAGTTAATAGCATCCACCTTTGGTGATATATTATGATAAAAAATTTATAGAAGAACTTGAATTTTTTAAATAACAGTGACAACCATGACAAAATATTTTTCAATAAAAAAAGGAAATCTAAAAAATCCTAATGATCGTCAACAAACGATGCTTTCTTGATTCTTCAACACCCCACTAAAATAGGAAAATCTGGAATTTTTTTTGGGGGGTTTGATTAGGAAAATCTTGAATCGGTAAAACAAAAGAGGTCCTCTTATCATACAAAACCCATATTGCCAGCAAAACCCAAAAGGCTGGCAGCGTATATAACTATGAACTCGAATCCAATTTGGCGAAGGAAGCCCAAACAGAAAGGGGACTCTAAGTCCGATGACCCAAAGCCCACCACCTGGGATGCGGCTCCACTTAGATGTCTAATCAAAATTAACGGCACACCAACGGAAAACACTAAACAAGCAGCCGGCAGGTAGGCAGAACACGAGGAAACAAGAAGGCGAAACAGTGCATGGGTGATGGGATCTTGGGATCAAAGAAGGACAAAAAAGTGTCAAATCAGAGACACCCAGAAGGCAAAAATGGTTAAAGAAGAAAGAGAAATGGCTAGTAATACAAGGCGTGATCCTTCACGCCCTGTATATGTTAAGCATCTTCGATATCTACTTCAAGACCCCAATTGTCCACGTTATGGATCCCGTCGTTCCCGCTTCCGCAGTCCCGCAAAACGCCTCGTTCTCCTCGTGGGTGTGGCTCTTTTTTCTTGAATGCCATCTTTTTTTCGGTAACTTTTTCTGCCAAAAAGTGTATCTTTAATTGTATAAATGGGTTGTTTTAGTGTGTTTATAGTGACTCATGAGAAATGGTGCTTCTTATTTTATCTTTTTCTCGAATTCCAAATGTTTGAAATCTTGATTCTGCCAAAGATGGTATCTTTACTTGTGTAAATGGGTTCTTTTGATGTGTTTTTGGCGACTGGTGAGAAATGGGCATTCTCGTTTAAATTTACAGGTTTTTGCTGGTGTGTGTGAGAAAGAAGTTGTTTTTGTTTTTGCTTGGGTTTTTGTGAATTCCGGTTTAGTTGTGCTTTGTCACTTAAAACGGGCCTTACCCATTTAAGCACTAGGACGAAGTTTCATAGTGAAAAATGTTGCAACTTTGTAAGATAGGTTTTATGCAGATTCCAGTATGAGCAGAATGTGTGTTTTTTTTTTTTTTATTAAAAGGGTCACCTTTGGCCCAAGTCACGAATTTGGACAACACTCGTGTATATAATATTTTGGTCATCCGTCCTTGTTGTCTTGAAACTTTTTAAGCTCCTTAGACGTTCTGGTAAAATCTTTTGGTGGAAAATATGAATGCGGATGGTTTATTGCTGATAAATTTTTTGAGCTGGATTTTGAGGGAAATTACAGAGCACCATTTTTGAGGAGTATAATTAAAGGTAGGGGTAGATGCGGAGCATCCCATGCTCGGCCACTGACAGAATCAAGGCCTGGGCATGTTGCTATAATTGCTGGTTTCTACGAGGATCCTAGTGCTGTCATAAAAGGTAGGTGTTATATTTTCTCAAGGAACTTTGATGCAATCAATTATTATTGTTCTTTTATATTCTTGATCTCTCTTCTAGGCTCCAACTAAGCAAATTACTGTGGAGGAGAAGAAAAAATAAGTGCTTCACTCTATTAGCTAAAGATATTTAATTTCATTTGCAGGATGGAAAGCTAATCCAGTTGAGCTTGATTCAGTCTTTAATTGAAGTAGACATACATTCTCCTGTGGTTGCCCAGATATTGTTCCAATATTTTGCAGTGCTTTGTCACACAGCACATGGAAGACCTATCCTCATGAATATGAAAATTTTGTAACTGGTTTGTCTTGTCATGTACAGTTGACTTACTTTGTTATTAGAAGTTTTTTTCAGCACAGATGAATTGCGAACTTATTTGGTCTTTAGATTGTCAAATGAACAAGAAGTCCTTTAGGAAATATATCAGGAATTATTGCATGGTACTCTAATAAGAGCTACACTTGCAATTTTTATTAATCCACACGCAGATGATTTTTTCTGTGCTCTTTAATGCTTTATCAATTGAATAGTGTTAATGCAGAAGCTTCCTTTTTGGATGAGTGGTCTTTTGTTCAATTTCAGAGCCTTCTGGATAGGTCAAAAGAGGACCAGGAGTTGGAGTTACTTTTACAGGATAATCTTGTTGTATTTCTGCATCTACTTGGCTGCGACTCTAATGGCCATGCCCATCATCCTTATTCACCCATCTATCTCAATAATGTCAAAGTTGTGGACCACATTGCAGAACATGTTTATGCTCTTCTTGAAGATTATTTTACAAGGACAATCGTACAGCATGTCTTTACTGCTGATCACGGCATGAATGACAAAGGTTGTACAATTATCATGTGCTTCCACTTGAGAATTTTTTTTTTTGTTCTTGGCATTCCATTAATATTCCTTTTTGAGTAACGTCTATGTTGACGCTCTGAAAAGGATTGAATATCAATTGTAGTTTTAGAATGTGTTGGGCTTGCATGGTGGCCCCAAGTTGTCAAATGGCTTGCATAGTTAGTAGTTGGTATCCCTTGGTGATCTATATGCTTCTTGCAAATTTGCTTCTCATCTCAATAACATTGATTTTTGGTCTTATTTGGGCTTGAAATAGAGATGCCAGCATGTTTACTTCTCTATTGATAGGTAATCATGGAGATGGGCATCGTTCGAACACTGATACTTCCTTTGTTGTTTGGGGAGCAGATGTCAAGTATCCTGGGACAACCTCCAGTGGCAACCACTATGATCACAGTTCTCGTTTTGTTGATGAACATGAACATGACATGCCAACGCCTGCAGATTGGGGCCTGAATGATGTTGAAAGGATGGATTTGAATCAAGCTGATATTGCACCACTCATGGTCATACATTTTTTTACTTTAGACTATGAGCTTGATTTTGTACTTATTTGTCCATCACAGTTATGAGTCTCTATGCTAATTGATTCTATTTTTGGCTGTCAGCACTGCTTGGTTTGCCATGTCCTGTTAACTCAGTAGGAAACCTACCACTTGGATACATTGATATGGCTGAGGTCAATCCACTAGACACGTTTGGTGGGACTAAAACCACACAGTGAAATTATTCTCCTGTGAATGTTTGGATCAATCTTAATAGAAACTTCAATGTGTTATAGAGTTAATAGTTTTTGAAGTAAGCAATTAGAGAATGAAAGAGTATATATGAATATGTTCTTATCATAATTTGATATTCAGGTAAAAGATTGCAAGATCATATAAGATAATCCTAAGTTTATAATTTGAACAAGTCAATGTAAATTTACATGGTGGACTGACTGTAGTTATTATTGTATTTTTGATATCCCCAGGCAGATGAAGTTGAAGCTTTGCTAGCCAATACAAAGCAAATCCTGAATCAGTTTCTTCGCAAGTCATGTATCCTTTTGTCTTTGTCAACTTTACTCTTGAGAGGCACTTTCTTTAAGCTTTAGCCATCTTACCGTCAAGTCGTTTACTTATTTAATTATCAGGTTTATCACATTTTATTTGCTTTTATAATTTGCTATTGGAATCCATCTTTTATTTGTCCATAGAAAAATTTCATGGTTCATAGGGTCCATAATATCTGTAATTTATGGCTTTGATGTTTGCAAAGATATTTTTCTTGCATGTAGTTGGTTTTGCCAATCTTTCTTTCCCCTCAATAAACCTAGATATAAAACAGTCAAACTCATTGTATTTTAGCATTTTAAACAGCTGGCTAATCATTCTTCTGCGCTGGAACGCATTGAATATCTAATTCCTGTTAAGGACTTCAAAACTGCAATGATGCTGTCTAAAAATCTCAGAAGCTTGGCTCTGCAAGGACTTCAGTATTTCTAAACCTATGATTGGCTAATGTTGATGACCATGGTTACTCTTGGATACATTGGTTGGATGGTTTATCTTCTTCTTCATGTGCTGCAATCATACACTTCAGTGCTAGAAAACATATCTATAAAGAAGCAAGTTGTATAGGAGAGAAAAAACACCGAAAAAGTAATGTCTAAGTAAGCTTAATGTCATGGTTCATCCAAAAGCATTGCTAGACTAGGTCTGTTGGATGCTTAACCCATTTGTTGCATAAAGACATAGCAAAGAAAATTTTAAAAGTATGCTTAAGTGTCAAGTAAATATCTAATTATTATAGAATAGTCTTGATTTAGAATATTCCATAGAAATATCTAGAGTAACTAATTGTAGTCACATTGAAGAGATGGAATAAGTATAAATACCCCCACTCCTCTTATTTGCGAAGAAGTTCTCCATTGCTAAGCTTTCTTGTACTTACTACTTTTTAGTTTTCTTAAATCTATTTGTCTTTTTTTGCTCTAAGTCAATTCTCCAAAAGTTTTAAAAACTTACTTAGTTCCTTTTTACTCACAAAATGACTTAAGTGCTGCACGAATTAATACGATCTAAGTCTAACTCTATGATAGGTGGTATCAGAGCAAAGGTTGAATTTTAGGTACGACCTGGTCAACCTGGTTATTGCTTAAGTTACAAGTATGGTAAATAAGAAAGGAATTGTTGTTATTGTCATTAAGGAGCAACAAATCAAGTGGCATTTAGCTCAAACATGGGAAGTTTAAGCCTCCAACCAAAGAACATATGGAGTCTCGCATTGCTAGCTTAGAAAGAAGCATAATGGATGTGAGCTTTGTAGTGGGTGAATTTAGCGATCAAATTGATAATTTGATCTATGAGAATACTGAAATCACTAGGGTTACCAAGTTCATGATTAAAGAGTTCAACCACACCTTTAAGGGAGAACTAAACTCTCTTTACCATGAGTTGTCTGATCTGTAAAAGTTCGTTGAAGAGGAGATTCATGACCTTCATAAAGAGATGGAGTCACTCCGTTGAAGTAATCCACTTTTCACTAGTATAACTGCTATTATTAGCACTCACAATGTCACTATTGTGGAGAATTTTCTTTCTGACCTTAAACAATACTTTAAGGCTATGAGAGTCATCAACAATATTGACAAGATAAGCAATGTCTTAATCTTTTTTAGGGATAATACTCAATTATGGTGGAGAAAAAAGCATTTCAAAAGGGAGGACTTATGTGTGATTAACACATAGGAGAAATTTAAGGTTAAATTGTGTAAACACTTTGTGCCTTACAAATGCAAATGGTAAAGCTGAAGGAAAGTTATGTCACCTAAGGCAAACAAGTGATATTTTTGACTACATCAAGGAATTCATTACTTTTATACTTGAGATCAATGATTTATCTGACAAAATCTTCCTTTTCCATTTCAAAGATAACTTGAAGGATTAGGTAAGAGCAGAACTAGATAAGCGTGATATGCGACCTTAGATGCTACCATTACTGTCGTTGAGACTCTCCTTAACTACTCTATCTATTTTAAGGGCAAAAAGTCTAACTCTAACAAGAGTGGAGGAAAAAAGAGTGGGCAAAAGAAAGATACAAGCAATAAGGCCAATGGACAGTAAAAATTCTTAAATAGTAAGCCCAAAAGTTTCTCGTGCAAGCATGATGCTAGCGGATCTTTGAAGTCTTGCCTCATTTATGACAAAGCATATTGAGTTAGGGATTGTCCTAATTGTAAGGTAATGAATGTCATCATGGTAGAACTCAAAAAAGAAAGGCTCAAAGAGAAGCTTCAAGTTGATTTGGGAGCTATTTAACACTTAAGTACTCTTTTCAATCTTTTCTCTCTAACAATCTCTAAGGAGAAAGTTTTGTTATACGTTGATATTGCCATCAAGGGAAAGGTTGAATATGTAATGTTAGACACTAAAGATATACATAACTTTATGGATATACAAAAGGACAAACGCTTAGATCTCAAACTTACAAAGGAGTTAGCATTATTAAGGCAGTTAATTCTGAGGTAAAACTTGTTCACAATATAACAAAAGGGGTAGCTATCCAAATTGGTGATTAACACGGTAAGCTAAACTTTACCATTGTTTCTATGAATGATTTCAAAATGGTTTTGTCTTGCTTTTTTTTTTTTGGCAAAGTTTTAGCTTTTTCCATTTTTACTTCAAATTCCTTTGTCATCTTTAATATCTGTAAGATCTAAGTGATTCTTTTGAAAAGCATATAAAAGTCAAGAATATCAATGATTTTTGCCTTGTAATTCAAATGGGGTCTTAAGCCAGATTAAAGTTATGTTGTTACTATAAGAAACTAAATAACGAGAAAGATATAGCAAAGTTTACTCTTTTATTGCCGTAACCAACCAAACTATCCTTGATGAGTTAAAGGATGTAATGCCTTCAAAATTTTCCAAGAAACTTCCTCCTAAACGAGATATGGATCATCACATCAAGTTAAAACCCCGTGTTAAGCTCTCTATCATGGCCTTTTATCGCATGACACCTTTTGAACTTGCAAAATTAAAGAAGTAGCTCCAAGATTTGTTAAACTCAAGCTATATATAGTTTTCAAAAGTCCTTTATGGTACTTCAGTCCTCTTTCAAAAGACATTTGAAATTTACATAGATGTATCTGACTTTGCTATTTAGAGAATCTTAATGCAAGATAGGCATCTCATTGCCTACGAAAGTCATAAATTAAACGATATGGAAAGGCAATACACTATCCAAAATAAAGAGATGACTACCATAATCCATTATTTGTGCACATAGAGGCATTGGTTGGAAGCAAGTTTGTGATCGCCATAAGCTATGTCCAATCACAAAAGAAGTTTAGCCTAAATAAGCTCGTTAGTAAGATTTCTTAACCGAATTTGACTATAAGTTACAAGATAAGCTAGACAAGACTAATATTGTTGCTGATATGCTAAGTCAAAAAGCAAAACTAGTTGTTTTACTTGCCAGTGCATCAAAAGTAATTTCCTTGAACAAGTTAAAGAAGACATGTTATAGGACAATTGAACCAAGAATATACTAAAGTTGGCTAGTGAGGGGAGGACTTGACGATTTTGGTTGAACGATGGGGTTTTCATGATGGTTGTCAATCGAGTCTTCATGCCTAAGTGGAAAACTTGCAAAAAGAAATTCTCAAAGAGTGTCATGATTCCTTATGGGCTGTCACCTAAGTATAGCACGAACCCTTGCTCTTGTTTGATAAAGCTATTATTGGCTGCAAATGTAGGACAATGTTGTAACCTATGTGCAGACTTGTCTTGTTTGCCAACAAGAAAAGTTAGAACAACAACATTCAGTTAGTCTGCTTGAGCCACTACCCATTGCTGAAAGAGCTTGGAAAAGTGTCTTAATGAACTTTATTGTTACCATACCTAAGTCTAATGGGTTTAAAAGCATCAAGGTGATTATTAATTAGTTTAACAAGTATGTCATCTTTATTTTAACCTTTACTAACTGCAAAGTTGATGTGGCAAATCACCTATTCTTCGAGAATATGGTGAATTTGTGAGAAGTGCCTAGAAGCATAATAAATGATCGAGATCCCCACTTCACGGGCACGTTTTGATGTGAGTTGTTCAACTAGCTTTCATCCCCAAAGTGGTGGCCAAACTGAACAAATCAATGCTTTGTTGGAACTGTATTTAAGGCACTATGTTAGTGCCCACCAGCGGGACTAGGCAAAGTTATTTGATGTTGCCTAATTCTCATACAACCTCCAAAGGAGAGAAGCAGCAGGCAAAAGTTCCTTTCAAATTATCATGGGACAACAGCTTTTAACTCCAAGTGCTATTGCCTCTTCTTATACGGGAAATAACCCTGCTGCTTACAAATTTGTAAAGGAGTGGCATGAGGAGGCAGACATAAAAAGAGTTTACCTTAACAAAGTGGCTAAACGAATGAAAAAGTGGATCAACACCAAGCGACGCTCAAAGGAATATGTGGAGGGAGACTTGGTGATGATAAAGTTGCTACTTAACTAGTTTAAGTCCCTGCACAAAGTGCATGAAGACTTGGTAAGAAAGTATAAAGGGTCATTTCCTATAGTCAAGCATATAGGGAAGGTTGCCTACCAAGTCCAGCATCCCCCAAGACTCAAAATCCACGTCTTTCATATAAGTCTTCTAAAAACCTTTCATGAAGACAAGTAAGATCCAAGCTATGGTGAATCCAAGCATATAACAACTAATGTCATCACTGAATTCGACAAGGAATTAGAGTTTATCCTTGCAAATAGAGTGATTTGGAATAGGGGAATTCCTAAGTACACCGAGTACTTAGTCAAATAGTGAAATTTACCAGATCGTAAGGTTAATTGAGAAAAAGAGGATCTACTTTGGCAATTTACTGACCATATTCAGTGTTTTAAGGATTAAGATTTGATGAAGACGTCATGAGATCAAGTAAAGGAGAATGTCATGACCCATTCAAAAGCATTACCAAACTAGGTTCATTGGATACTTAACCCATTTGTTGTATAAAAATATGGTAAGAAACATTCCAGAAGTATGTTTAAGTGTCAAGTATCTAGAATACTCTCTTATAAATATTTAGTTATTTTAGAATAGTTTTGATCTAAAGTATTCCATAGAAATATCGAGAACAACCAATTGTAACCACATATTGAAGATGTGGAACAAGTATAAATATCCTCATTCCTCTCATTTGCAACACACCATTTAATTGAAAAAGTTCTCCATTGCTAAACTATCTTATGCCTACTACTTTCTAGTCTTCCTAAACCTCCTACTTGCTTTTATTTGCTTTAAGCTAATTCTCCCAAATTCTCTAAGGTTTACTTAGTTCATCGTTACTCACAAGATGACTAAGTGCCACACAAATTAGTACAATCTAAGTCTAACTTTGTGATATTAAACTCTTATAAGCAATATTTTACATCACTAACATGATGGACAGGATGAGTAAAAGTATAAATAAGAAAGATTTTTATGAATGATCTAGTATTTTTTAGTTCAATTGCTAAGATGAAGAGACTAACAAACTAAGTCAATGGTTTTTTATTGATTTATTTCTATAAGAATGTAATGACTATTGAGCTTCCTGTTTAGGTTCTTAGGACATTTGGTACCATTTAACTATGCTAACCAAACCTCTTTTTTTTTTTCTGTCTTTTACTTTGAGGGATATATGTATTCCAAACATGGAAAAGTAATGTTATCATTTTTGTTGGCAGGTTCATCTATTGGGTTCTTTATTGATCGAAGTGAGCTCTATTTTATTATTGATAGACCACTTTCCTCCTCTATACCATGCATGATATGGAATGTTTTCTAAGTAGATGGTGTATTTTGGTTAAACTTGTTAGGTATCTCTCCTACGTGGAAGGAACCTTTGAATAAAAATAAAAAAAAGTCGGTTGACTTATGAGGTATAAATACCTCATTTTCACTAAGATTAGGTTTAGTGAGAATTAAGAGGGGTTGCCCACCGAAACAAAAAGCAAAAAGAAGAGAAAAATAGGGGAAAGAATCCAACAGGAGTATTGGTCATTCTTTTTAAAATCCAATAGTGAATTTTTATCCGATTTAGCTAACATTTTATTGAGGGATAAAGACTATCTTTTTCTTCATTCTGAATGGTAGATATCAGATATGATGGACTTTAAGTGTGTATTCTAATTTACATTTCATGGTTCATACTTTGAGAAGTTATTCTGCATACCGTTTTGATCAACTTTATAATCAAAAGGTTGTTTGTAGTTTGATCAAGCTGTAATTTGATCAGTTGATTGAGGACATATAGATTTTGATTCGGAAGGGTTGGATCGTGATTTGGCTTTTTGCAAGGGCAGGTTTTTATCTTAAATTGTTATCACTTGTTTCTGGTAATGCTCTGTTCTCTCTATTGCAGTAGTATAGATGAACCATGTAGATGAATATTAATCTGTAGTCTGATTGAGCTAAAATTTGGGCAACCAGTAGGGGACATCTGAAATTTCATCTTGAATGGTTGGATTGTTGTTTGGAGGTTTGGTTGTTGAGTTATTATTGACAGAAAATATCTTTCGTGTTAGTTAACTCATTTGGCCTCTCATTTTGGTTCATATTGAGTTTGTTTAATTTTGTTGATGTAATTAAGGTTGTTTATCTTTGTCGTATTCACTTGTTGATTATAGTGAAGTTGATTTCTGTAACGTTATATCTTGTGGTTTTTCCTCTTTGCTTTGAAGAGGTTTTCCATATAAAAAATTGGTGTGTTCTTGTGTGATTGTTTAAGTTGCTATATTTGTTATTCAGTCAACTTCTCACAGATTCAAACAAGTGGGAGAGGTCTCTTGGGCAATTTTGTATTCCATTACCCCTCTCTCATCAGAGTGGTATCAGAGTAAGGTTATGTTTCTCACTTGGTTGAATAATGGAGTTGAATGTGAATAGAATGTTTGATTTGAATGGCACGAATTATCATATATGGAAGAGTAAAATGAAAGACCTCTTATTTGTGAAGAAAATGCATTTGCCAGTATTTGTTGCTACTAAACCTGAGTTAAAGATTGATGAGAAATGAGAATTTAAGCATCAGCAAGTTTGTGGCTTTATATAGTAATTTGTTGATGATAATGTTTACAATCACATATGTAATGAGACACATGCACAGACTTTATGGAACAAACTTGAGACATTATATGCTTCAAAATCTAGTAATAATAAATTGTTTCTACTAAAGAAAATGATGTAGCTGAGATATAGAGAAGGGAGTTTAGTTATAGGCCACTTAAATAAGTTTCAAGGTGTTATCAATTAATTGTTGGGCATAGACATTAAATTTGATGATAAGGTTTTCGGGTTATGGTTACTTGCTACATTACCTAATTATTGGGAGACATTTCAAATTTCACTTGTGAATTCTACCTCTAGTAGTGTTGTTTCATTAGAACTCGTGAAAGGTGGTGTGTTGAATGAGGAGATGAAAAGAAGGTCTCAGGGTTCATCATCGTCCAATTTAGAGGGTTTGGTTATTGAAAATAGGGGGAGAAACCAAGAAAGAGGTAATGGTAAAAAGAGTAGAAGTAAAAGTTAAAGTAAGTCAAGATTAAAGTATAAGAATATCTAGTTTCACTATTGTAGAAAGATGGGTTATATTCAAAAGAAATGTTATAATTGGAGGAGAGAAAATAAAGATGGCAGTGATAAGCATGAGAAGAGGTATAACAATAATGATCGTATTGTTACTGCATCAACTTCTGGTACTGGTGACCTTATTGTTATTTCTGATGAAAATGTGATTAATCTGACATCTCATGAGACTGATTGAGTAATAGATAGTGATGCCTCCCTCCATGTTACTTCACGTAAGAAATTCTTCTCTTCATATACACCTGGTAATCATGAGGTGTTAAAGATGGGTAATAATGGCTTAAAAGAAGTCATTGGTCTTGGTGATATTTGCTTAAAGACTAGTAGTGGAGCACAACTGACCTTGAAGGATGTCAGACATGTCTCAGATATCCAATTGAATTTGATTTCAACAGAAAAGCTTAATGATGAGGGCTTTTACAGTATCTTCAATAATAGTCAGTGAAAACTTACTAGAGGCTCCCTAGTTGTGGCACGAGGTAAGAAATATTCTAATTTGTATTTTATACAAGTTTCTATTGTTAGAGATGCTGTGAATTTAGTCGAGAATAAGAATTTGATCAATTTATGACATGAATGACTTAGTCATATGAGTGAAAAGGGGATGAATTGTTTGACAAGGAAAAACTAACTTCCAGGCATTAAGAGGGTAGCTTTAAAGAAGTGTCCTCATTATTTGGCTATAAAACAGAATAGTCACATTTAAAAGTCACCCTCCTTTTAAGAAATCAGAGTTACTTGATTTGGTGCATTCTAATGTGTGTGGTCCTTTGAAGGTATGCTCACTTGGTAGTGCTCGTTATTTTGTGACTTTTATTGATGATCATTTAAGGAAGTATTGAGTTTATACTTTAAAAACTAAAGATCAAGTGTTTGATGTGTTTAAACAATTTTATGCCTTGGTTGAAAGACAATTAGGAAAAAGGTTGAAATGTGTTTGTACTGATAATAGTGGTGAGTATAATGGTTCATTTGATAAGTATTGCAGAGTACATAGGATCAGATACCAAAGGACACCTCCAAAGACACCTTAGTTGAATGGTTTAGCTGAAAGGATAAACAGAACATTGATTGAGAGAGTTAGATGTTTGCTCTCAGATGCAAAGCTGCTTAGATCCTTTTGGAATGAAGCCTTGAACACAGTAACATATGTGGTTAATCTATCTTCTAATGTTCCTTTGCAAGGTGATATTCTGGACAAAATTTGGTTCGGTAAGGAAGTCTCTTATGATCATTTGCAGATCTTTAGTTGTAAGGCTTTTGTTCATATCTCTAAAGATGAATGAACAAAGTTAAATGCAAAGATATGATAATGTATCTTTCTTGGCTATGGTGAAGATGACTTTAGGTACCGATTATATGATCCGATTGAGAAAAAGCTTGTCAGAAGCAGAGATGTTGTGTTCTTTGATGATCAAAACATTAAAGACATTGAGAAGACAACTATTCAAACTAATAATAACCTTGTTGGTATTGATCTAATTCCTCATGCACCTGCAGATGATTCAGGTGGTATTGAACATGATATTCAAGAATATGATGAGAATGTTCAGCAGGATCATAATGTACAGGGTGCATGTGATCTCAATACTCCTACAAAAGATTATTTAACTTCACCTCTACTTACTTTTTAGCCATGAAGGTCCAACAGAGTTTTAGTGCCTTCTTCTTGGTACCCTCCTAAAAAGTTTTTGTTATTAACTGATAAGGGAGAACCTGAGTGTTATAAAGAAGCAATAGAAAGTGAACATAAACAGCATTGGATAGATGCTATGACAGATGAGATGAAATCCTTATATGACAACTCCACTTATAAGTTGGTGAAGCTACTTGAGGGCATAAGAACTTTGAAAAATCTGTGGGTTTATATGGTGAAGTAAGAAGAAAATACTTTATGTCCACGATATAAAGTCAGATTAGTTCTCAAAGGATTCAGTTAAAAATAGGGCGTTGATTTTGATGATATTTTCTCACCAATGGTCAAAATGTTTTCATTCAAGTTCTGTTGAGTTTGGCTGTATGTAAAGACTTAGAGATCGAGCAGATGAATGTGAAAACATCTTTTCTTTATGGTGACTTAGAAGAAGAAATTTATATGAAGCAACCACAAGGCTTTGAAGTTCAAGGAAAAGAAGATCATGTGTGCAAGTTAAAGAAAAGCTTGTATGGTTTGAAATAAGCTCCCAGACAATGGTATAAGAAGTTTGAGTTTGTTATGGAACACCAGGGATACAAAAAGACAACTTTTGATCATTGTGTGTTTGTACATAGATTCACTAATGATGATTTCATCATTTTACTGCTTTATGTTGATGATATGCTTTTTGTTGGTTGTAATGCTAATAGAATCAATGGGTTGAAGCGAGATTTGAGCAAGTCCTTTGCTATGAAGGATTTGGGACCAACAAAGAAGATCCTTGGCATGTCAATCACTCAAGACATGAAAGAGAAAAAGTTGTATTTGTCTCAAAAGTAGTACATTGAAAAGGTACTCCAAAGGTTTAACATGGATAAGGTTAAAGTGGCTAGCACTCCTTTTGCTACACATTTTAGATTATTAGTTAAATAATGTCCTTCAATAATGGAAGAGAAGGAAAAGATGTAAGAATTCCTTTTGCATCAGCTATGGGTAGTTTGATGTATGCAATAGTATGTACGAGACTTGATATAGCATATATAGTTGGCATAGTTAGCCGATTTCTTTCAAATCCTAGTAAGGAGCACTGGAATGCGATGAAGTGGATATTGAGATATTTACGAGGCTCTACCAACATCAAACTTTGTTTTGGGAGTGATGAGCCTACTCTTATTGGATTCACTGATTCAGATATGGCTGGTGACATTGATTCCAAAAAGTCTACTTCAGGTTATTTAATTACTTTTGCAGAGGGAGCAGTTAGTTGACAATCTCAGTTGCAAAAATGCATTGCATTATCAACTACAGAAGCAGAGTTCATTACTATAACTGAAGCAACTACAGAGTTAATATGGATGAAAAGATTCATGAAGGAGCTTGACTTTGAGAAATTAAAGTATGTGTTGCATTGTGACACCTAGAGTGCAATCCATCTTGGTAACAATTTAACTTTTCGTGCTAGATCAAAGCATATTGTTGTGCGGTATCATTGGTTATGCAATGCTCTTCATTTTAAACAACTAGCACTTGAAAAGATTCATAGGGATGATAATGCTGCTGATATGTTAACAAAGGTATTACCAAGAGGAATGTTTGAATTATGTTGTTCGTTAGTTAGGATGGTCAACATCTCCACATAGTCAGGAAGGGGAGAATTGTTTGGTATTCCTCCTACGTGGAGGGAACCTTTGAATAACAATAAAAAAAAAAGGTTGGTTGACTTATAAGGTATAAATACCTCATTTTCACTAAAATTAGGTTTAGTGAAAATTAAGAGAGGCTGTTGTCTAAAACAAAAAAAAAAAAAGGAGAAAAATAGGGGAGAGAATCCAGTAGGAGCACCGTTCATTCATTTCAATATCCAATGATTAATTCTTATCCAATTTAGCTAAAATTTGGTTGAGGGATAGAGACTATCATATTCTTCATTCGAAACAGTGAAGATCAAATTTGATGGACAGTAAGTATGGATTCTAATTTATATTTCGTAGTTCATACTTTGAGATTATTTTTACATTGTAAATGGTGTATCCATCAAAATAGTCTGGCATGGAAAAGATATATAACAATTACTATTGGGCATTTCACTGTTAGTTGTTATTTATACATAATTTAATCTAAAGTCATTCTAATAATTAAAAGTTTGATTACAAATTTTAAAATACCTTATATTTTAAAGTCTTATTTTCAAATATGCTATAAGGAATCGAGAAATTTATACTAAATAAAAAAAGTTGCATGATGATAGATTATAACATGATGTGATTATATAACAATCCTCTCTCTTTTTAACAAATATGAAAATTTCATCTAAAAGTGTGTGATTACAATAGAGGTTAGAAGTGAGAAATTGATTATTAACTAAGATGAACTATCTAAATGCATCAATGTTTTCAATTTTACAAATTTAGGTATATTATTGATAGTATTATTTAACTGACATGTCTGACATTCTTCAAGGTCAGCTTTCTTCTGAGTGAAAGAAGCTTTCCTGTTGAAATCAAATTCAACTGGATATTTAGGACATGTCTGACATCCTTCCCTACGAAATAGCCTCTTTCACTCACCCTCCCACCCACGTGTCATCAAAGAAAACAAAAAAACAAAGAAGAGGGAAAATTTTGTAGTAACAAGAAAATATAAATACAGAGATCAATTACATTTAATTAGATTAGAAATGAGAAAATTACGATATTATCTTTTTATTGATTTCATTTTGCTATTTATGTGCAGTGTTGCCACGTAGTATTACTAAAAAGGACTTCAATTCAAGCTACACCAAGCAAAAATGCATCATTTTAAGTCTCCTTTGTCTATACTTAATTTATATATAAATATATGTATAATATAATATTAGCGTTATGCCGTTATATAATAACTTGCACGGGACGGAATTGACCCAAGAGACGCGTTTTCTCGTTAAGTCAGTCGGTCGGTCGAAAACAGCCTACTTTTTTTGTTTTTTGTTTTTTTTTTATGGATTAAAGATGACGCTCTGATTTTGACGCTATACCATTTGTTGATCTGATTTGTCTCATCTTGGGTTCACAACTAGCAATACTAGTAGAAGCCAGAAAGGGAAGACTTGAAAATGAGGAAAGAGAAAGGAATTTGTCAAAGAGATGTTGAAATTGGAGTAACATTGTGTCTTTCAATTGGTTTTGGACATACGCAATTGTCTTAAGGTCTCTGTTTCTAGTTACATGGTAATCCCTTTACCGAAAGTAAGCCAGAAAGCTAATGTATTGGGAGACATTCTTTTTCTGTTTTTTTTGATTTTCAGTTTAAGGGAGGGCAATGCCCAGCATCAGGGCAGGTGCCAGCCAGCCATACAGCTTTTCTTCTTCCTTTTCTTTTCTGGAATAGTTGTTAAATATTTCTGCTTGCACAACAAGAACCAATTAAATGGAGGAAGCAATATATATTACAAATGGCTGCAATACGATAGTCAAGGCTTTGTCAACAGTTACTAATTCCCATCTTTGGACCTTTAATTTCTTTTCAGTCAGTAATAATATAAATACTGCGAGTATGGACAGCCCAAGTTTGAAAAGAAATCGGAAGAGACAACTAAAGCCATGATTGGGGCTAAGAAGTGAATCGCGATTGTCTTTGACTATGTATGCAGGGCAAAAATACCAGGACATTTAAATTTGTGACCTTTCGTAATGGTGTCATAATGTGCCACTGTTATTATGTAAGGCTGACATCCTAGTTCGAGCGACTTCCAATTAAGACGGTCTTGGGTTTTAAGTATATAAAATGTGATATCGATACTTAGAGCTTTCATTTATTGAGGGCAAGATACACTAGAAGTTAGGAGAGAGAAATCAATTATTAGACTGAAACAAACTCTTCATATACATCAATGCTTTCAACTTTTACAAATCTAAATATATAATTTATAATATTATTTGCAAAAATGTATTTAATTTTAAAATTCAAAAGATTAACATTTATAATTAATAATTTATTAAGAAATTTAACATCTAAAAGTATTAAATAATTTATTCTACTAAATAAGAACAAGAATCAAATTGTGAATAAGAAACTTTTCAAACTTTAGTATCAAGATACTAAACATTGCTTGCATAATAAATCCATTGATATATATATATATATATATATAAGGAGAAAGGTATAAAAACTAAAATGCTGCAGTGTAACAGAGAGAGTGAGAGTTTTATGATTTTTTAATTAATTATTCCTTCACTTATTCACAAAATATAAAAAGGTATAAGATTCAAATGATAAAAATCAATATATTTAGGGGGTACAACTTTTACTATATGCTAAATATATTTATATGTAAAAAATGTATAACAATTACTATTGGGCATTTCACTAGTAGTTGTTATTTACACATAATCTAATTTAAAGTTATTCTAATAATTGAAAGTTTAATTGCAGATTTTAAAATACCATATATTTGAATGTCTTATATTCAAATATGCTATAAGGAATCGAGAAATTTATGCTAAATAAAAAAAGTTGCATGTTGATCGAGTATAACATGATGTGATTATTTCAAAATCAAATCATGGAGCTTTTAATTTTTAAGAACAATGTAACAAAGAGAAAGCACGTATGCAAAGACCAAAGAATTAAATTTCTTTTGGCTTGCGTAAAAATGTTCATACAATCTTGGAAGGTATGAAAAAAGTTATTTTCAACATGTGAGGGTAGACATTTTATTTATTTATTTATTTTTCATCCATATAAATTGAAAAGTGAGTGATTGACATTAGTTTTATGCTTAATGATCACTAGCTCATACCTAATAGGGTTAGCTAATGACTTTAGAGCTAGCAGGAGACGAAATTTATGGAGATAATTCATAAATGAAACCAAGATAGCTAATCACAAGAGGGTCACTCACCGAAGGAGGGAACGACGATAAATAAGGCAAAAGAAAGAGCAAGAATGGTTGGAAAGCTAATTACGAACTTGACCATTCTTTCTGATTGTATTGCTGCCTTTGTGAGCAGGAGAGGCACACCATTTATGAACGTATAAATTTGTCTTCACCCTCCGCGGCAAGAGCGGTATGGCAAAACAAACAATTAAGAAAAAAACAACTTATCGGAAAATCCCAAGAACAGGACGAACATTACGAGAATTATGCAGCGGACCAAGCAATGAACCATAAAATATAGATATTACTTTTCACCCAATCGTAAACGAACAACAAGTGGAATGGCGGGGGATTCTATGTTCTGCGGCGTGCCCTTACCGTAATAGGAGCCGACGAAAATGGCCTTCGCCACGTCTGTGGCGAGATTCGCTAGATATACGGTGATGTGCAAATCGAACTTTTGGTTTCCTTCTTGTTTTTTTTTTGTTTTTTGGGTGGGGGGGTGGGGGCACCAGAGGAAATGTGATTGATATCCTACGCTTCCATTACATGCAATTGCGATCGTTAAAACAGGAAAATTTTGCAAATTTTCTCGATTTAAATAAGAAACAAACAAAAATGCATCGCTTAATATATATGATAAACCCGAATTTGATACTAATTTAATTATATTTTACGGGTATGTAGTGTTGTTTCCTATTAGCATGTTTTCCTCTCTTTTTAATTTTTTGTTTTTAATGGAGATTTTATTTTTCATTTTTCTTGAAAAATTTACAACCCCCGCACTTTATTTAGGGTATGGTGACAAGCCACACCCATAGTTATCGCGCTCCTTGTGTTACCGTGTTGCATCTCATCACTAACCTATACAAAAATTGTGAAAAGACTATTTTATACCTTTATATTTCCGTTTTACATGTGATATAAAATTTGAGATATTTTTGTTAATTTATTTGGTGGTAATAACATAGAAATAATAGCTTGTTTCTATTTAAAAATTTAAAAATATTTAATCACAATTATAAGCTTCAATGCTAATTTTAATTAGATTTTTTAAATTTAAAATTGCAAATATAAATATAATAATTTTAATTCAAATATATTAAAAATTTATTACAAATATACATCTTTCATTAAAGAGACATAAACACTTTAAAATTGGTATGTTATTTATCAAATATAGTTTATAGAAATAATAAAACACGAACTTGTATATGTGAGAGGGTATATACGTTCAAACGTCTTTTGTATTTTTTTTTTAAGTACTGAAATGTTGATATTTTCATTTTATATGTATTAATTGGCATTTCAGTTTCTTTATGTAATTTATAATAATATTTTCTTAATTATTTCAAACATATGCTAATGGAGTTTGGAGGAGGGTACCTCTGTTACCATAATCAAATATTATGGTGTGATTGCTATATTTAAAAATTAGGGGTGCAACTTATTATTGCACTCTAAATGAAAGGTACGTGATATAAATTTATGTAAATGTTTCCTATCTACCTAGTCATAATGCACGTCCAATGCAAGATGAAAAATTGTTAATGTCAAACAATTTGAATTGTATGCCTTTTTAAAAAATAAAACTTTGAAATATTTAAATAACATATTAAAATGTTTCAACCTAGGTTGAAATAAACTTATTGAATTAAAAAAAAAAAAAATCTTTTAAACCACATAGATTTGAATGATTATGGATAAATATGATTGAAAAGAAAAACATCGTTATGTGGAAGAGTCTTTATTAATTCCCATCTCATTTGCTCAAAATTGATTGATTATTCATACTCATACAAAGTGATGTGTCTTAATGGTGATATCTTAAAAAATAAACATAATAGGTTTGTGAGTATAAGTTTCAATAACAGTGTGAGCAATTTTGATAGAAAAGATATTTTGGTATGGTATTAAAGGAAAATAAATGATAGCTTTATAGTTCATTTATCCCTTAATTTATTATTTTCTAGTTGTTGTTGACTTGTTAATAGTGAGAGTAAATAATATTATTGACTTCCTAATTGTTAGCTATTCTATTTGTAGTTTGTCTCTCTACGCTTTAGAACAAATATTGATATAATTTTTCAATAATTCCGTGTTGGTGTTCTAAAAGCTCTTTAGGAGAGATAAAACAATATGGCCAATTGATTACTAATTTATTAGACTAGGCACAAACTTTTTGGAGGAAAGACAAAACTTAAAATGGGACAGAAATGGGAGTCAAAATTACAAGGTCAAGTCTAACTACTTTACATATTTCTTTTTTTATATGGATCTATATCTCCAATTGATAAAATAAAATGGTTAATTGAATTGCATATCAGTGACTTATTTCACGCTATAGCCAAAAAAAAAAAAAGAAAAGAAAAAGCTTTTGTTGAACTTAAAAAAATAAAATTGGAATAATTCACCTTTTTTTTTTTAGTGATAAACAAATATACATTTTTACTATAAGCCTTATATGGTAGATTGCAAGTGTTGTAATATATGAAATGAAGTATTCTAAATAAGTAAGGTGTGATTTAGCATATTATGGCATTAGAAGGGAATCACGAGAAATTGTTATCGTCATTTAGGCATTATAATTAGTGTAATAAGATTATAATCAGACCAAGTGAGAGAATGTTAGAATTCTTAATTAATTATATGAGAATATTCTCCAATAATATTCTTATTAAGGAATAAATCATAACATGGCTCGATTAATGAAAAATAATTTTATATATTATTACATTATTAAAAGCTATAACATCAAAATTGATTTGAGTATTGATGACAATTTTTAATTTAAATTATGTAGTTAAACATATATATGTGTGTGTATATAAGGGGAAAGGTGTAAAAACTAAAAGATTGTAGAGTAGGACAGAGAGTGAGAGATATTTCACAATTAATTATTTTTAAATATTAATAAAAGTTTTATATTTTTTTTAATTAACTATTTCCTCACTTATTCACAAAATATAAGAAAGTGTAAGATTTAAATGATAAAAACCAATATATTTAGGTGTTATAACTTTTACTATATGCTAAATATATTTATATGTAAAAAATATATAACAATTACTATTGGGCATTTCACCGTTAGTTGTTATTTATACATAATCTAATCTAAAGTCATTCTAATAATTAAAAGTTTAATTACAGATTTTAAAATACCCTATATTTGAAAGCTTATTTTCAAATATGCTATAAGAAATTGAGAAATTTATACTATATAGAAAAAGTTGCATGTTGACAGAGTATAACATGATGTGATTATATAACAATCCTCTTCCCTTTTAATATATATAAAAATTTCATCTAAAAGTGTGTGATTACAGTAGAGGTTAGAAGTGAGAAATTGATTATTAGACTAAGATGAACTATCCAAATGCATCAATGTTTTCAATTTTTACGAATTCAAGTATTATTGATAGTATTATTTATAAAAATATATTTAATTTCAAGATCCAAAAGATTAACATTTATGTTGATAGATTTTTTAAGAAATCTAACATCTAGAAATGCAAAATAATTTATTTGACCAAACGAGAACAAGAATGAAGTTGTGAATACAAAACTTCTTAAACTTCAATATCATGATACTAAACAATCTAAAATTTCTATTAGGTTTCATAATCTTAAATTTCATTTGAATATTAATGAAAATGACTAATTGAAATTTGATTTTACTTGAAAATTTTGCCTTTGGTAATGTTGTTTCATTAGAACTCGTGAAAGGTGGTGTGTTGAATGAGGAGATGAGAATAGGGTCTCAAGGTTCATCATCGTCTAATTTAGAGGTTCTGATTACCGAAAACAGGGGGAGAAACTAAGAAAGAGGTAATGGTAAAAAGAGTAGAAGTAAAAGTCGAAGTAAATCAAGATCAATGTATAAGAATATCCAGTGTCACTATTGTAGAAAGATGGGTTATATTTAGAAGAAATGCTATAAGTGGAGGAGAGAAAATAAAGATGGTAGTGATAACCATGAAAAAAGGTATAACGATAATGATCGTGTTGCTACTGCATCAATTTCTAGTACTGGTGACCTTATCGTTGTTTCTAATAAAAATGTGATTAATCTGACATCTCATGAGACTGATTGGGTAATAGATAATGGTGCCTCCCTCCATGTTACTTCACGTAAGGAATTGTTCTTTACATATACACCTGGTAATCATAGGGTGTTGAAGATGGGTAATAATGACTTAGCAGAAGTCATTGGTATTTTTGATATTTGCTTAAACACTAATAGTGCAGCACAGCTGACCTTAAAGGATGTCAGACATGTCCTAGATATCCAGTTGAATTTGATTTCAACAAGAAAACTTAATGATAAGGGCTTTTGCAGTATCTTCAATGATAGTCAATGGAAACTTACCAAAGGCTCCCTAGTTGTAGCGTAAGGTAAGAAATATTCTAATTTGTATTTTATACAAGCTTCTATTGTTAGAGATACTGTGAATCTAGTGGAGAATGAGAATTTGATCGATTTATAACATAAACAACTTAGCTATATGAGTGAAAAGGGGATGAATTGTTTAACAAGGAAAAACCACTTTCCAGGCATGAAGAGTGTAGCTTTAAAGAAGTGTCCTCATTATTTGGCCGAAAAACAGAACATATTCACATTTAAAAGTCGCCCACATTTTAGGAAATCAGAGTTGCTTGAGTTGGTGCATTCTGATGTGTGTGGTCCTTTGAAAGTATAATCACTTAGTGGTGTTTGTTATTTGTGACTTTTCTTAATGATCATTCAAGGAAACTTTGGGTTTATGCTTTAAAGACTAAAGATCAAGTGTTTGATGTGTTCAAACAATTTCATGCCTTGGTTAAAAGACAGTTAGGAAAAAGGTTGAAATGTGTTCGTACTAATAATGGTGGTGAGTATAATGGTTCATTTGATGAGTATTGCAGAGTACATAGGATTAGACACCAAAGGACATCTCTAAAGACACTTCAGTTGAATAGTTTAGCTGAAAGGATAAACAGAACATTGATTGAGAGAGTTAAATGTTTGCTCTCAGATGCAAAGCTGCCTAAATCCTTTTGGGGTGAAGCCTTGAACAAAGTAACACATTTAGTTAATCCATCTCTTAGTGTTCCTTTGCAAGGTGATGTTCCGGACAAAATTTGATTTTGTAAGGAAGTCTCTTATGATCATTTGCGAGTCTTTGGCTGTAAGGCTATTGTTCATGTCTCTAAAGATGAACGAATAAAGCTAGATGCAAGGATACGACAATGTATCTTTCTTGGCTATAGTGAAGATGACTTTGGGTACTGATTATATGATTCAGTTGAGAAAAAGCTTGTTAGAAGCAGAGATGTTCTGTTTTTTTAGGATTAGAACATTGAAGATATTAAGAAAGCAGCTACTCAAACTAATGATAACCTTATTGGTATTGATCCAATTCCTCAAGCACCTGTAGATGATTTCAGGTGATATTGAACACGACATTCAAGAATATGATAAGAATGTTCATCATGATCATAATGTACAGGGTACAGGTGATCTCAATACTCCTACAAAAGATTATTCAACCTCACCTTTACCTGTTTTTCAGCCACGAAGGTCCAACAGAGTTTTAGTACGTTCTACTTGGTACCCTCTTAACAAGTTTGTGTTATTAATTGATAGGGGAGAACCTGAGTGTTATGAAGAAGTAGTAGAAAGTGAACATAAATAGCATTGGATAGATGCTATGATAGATTAAATGAAATCCTTATATAACAATTCCATTTATGAGTTAGTGAAGCTACCTGAAGGCAAAAGAGCTTTGAAAAATTGGTGGGTTTACAGGGTGAAGCAAGAAGAAAATACTTCACGTCCACGATATAAAGTTAGATTAGTTGTCAAAGGATTCAGTCAAAAACAAGGCGTCAATTTTGATGATATCTTCTCACCAGTGGTCAAAATGTCTTCCATCCAAGTTGTGTTGAGTTTGGTTGCATGTGAAGACTTGGAGATCAAGCAGATGGATGTGAAAATAGCTTTTTTCCATAGTGACTTAGAAGAAGAAATTTATATGGAGCAACCACAAGGCTTTAAAGTTCAAGGAAAAAAGGATCATGTATGCAGGTTGAAGAAGAGCTTGTATGGTTTGAAACAAGCTCCCCAATAATGGTATAAGAAGTTTGAGTCTGTTATGGAATAGTAAGGGTATAAAAAGACAACTTCTAATCATTGTGTTTTTGTATAGAAATTTACTGATGATGATTTCATCATTTTACTGTTTTATGTTAATGATAAGCTTATTGTTGGTTGTAATACTGATAGAATCAATAGGTTGAAGTGAGATTTGAGCAAGTCCTTTGCTATAAAGGATTTGGGACCAGCAAAGAACATCCTTGGCATGTCAATCACTCGAGACAAGAAAGAGAAAAAGTTGTATTTGTCTCAAAAGCAGTACATTGAAAAGGTACTCCAAAGGTTTAACACAGATAAGGTTATAGTGGTTAGCATTCCTCTTGCTACACACTTTAGATTATCAGTTAAACAATGTCTTTCTATAATGAAAGAGAAGGAAAAGATGCTAAGAGTTCTTTTTGCATCAACTGTGGGTAGTTTGATGTATGCAATGGTATATATAAAACCTTATATAGCATATGCAGTTGGCATAATTAGCTGATTTCTTTCAAATCCTAGTAAAGAGCACTAAAATGCAGTGAAGTGGATATTCAGATATTTACGAGGCTCTACTAACATCAAACTTTGTTTTGGGAGTGATGAGCCTACTCTTATTGGATTCATTGATTCAAATATGGCTGGTGACATTGATTCCAGAAAGTCTACTTTAGGTTATTGATTACTCTTGTAGGGGGAATAGTTAGTTGGCAATCTTAGTTGTAAAAATACATTGCATTATCAACTACAGAAGCAGAGTTCATTGCTATAACTGAAACAGCTAAAGAGTTAATCTGAATGAAAAGATTCATGAAGGAGCTTGGCTTTGAGTAATTAAAGTATGTGTTGTATTATGACACCCAGAGTGCAATCCATCTTGGTAAGAATTCGACTTTTCATGCTAGATCAAAACATATTGATGTGCAGCATCATTAGATATGTGATGCTCTTGATTCTAAACAACTAGCACTTGAAAAGATTTATACAGATGATAATGCTACTGATATGTTAACAAAGGTATTGCTAAGAGGAAAGTTTGAGTTGTGTTGTTCGTTGGCTGGGATGGTCAACACTTTCACGTAGTTAGCAGGGGAAAAATTGTTAGGTATCCTTCCTACGTAGAGGGAACCTTTAAATAATAATAAAAAAAAGGTTGGTTGACTTATAAGGTATAAATACCTCATTTTCACTAAGATTAGGTTTAATAAGAATTAAGAGGGGCTGTCGGCTGAAATAAAAAAAAAGGTGAAAAATAAGGGAGAGAATCTAGCAAGAGCATCGGTCATTCTTTTCAAAATCCAACGATGAAATCTTATCCGATTTAGCTAAACTTTTGTTGAGGGATAGAAACTATCATATTTTTCATTCTGAACGGTGGACATCAAATTTGATGGATTGTAAGTGTGAATTTTGATTTACATTTTGTGGTTTATATTTTAAGAAGTTATTTTGCATGCAATTTCAATCAACCATATAATTAGAAGGTTGTTTGTAGTTCAATCAAGCTATAATTTGGTCCGTTAATTGAGGACACATAGATCTTAAGTTTGAACGGTAATTTGATCACTACCAAATAAATTAACAAAAATATCTCAAATTTTATATCACATGTAAAACGGAAATATAAAGGTATAAAATAGTCTTTTCACAATTTTTGTATAGGTTAATTAATTTCCGTTAGTCATGAGATGCAACACAGTAACACTAAGAGCGCGATAACCATGGGTATGGCTTGTCACCATACCCTAAATAAAGTGCGGGGTTGTAAATTTTTCAAGAAAAATGGAAAACAAAATCTCTATTAAAAACAAAAAATAAAAAGAGAGGAAAACATGCTAATAGTAAACAACACTACATACCCGTAAAATATAATTAAATTAGTATCAAATTCGGGTTTATCATATATATTAAGCGATGCATTTTTGTTTGTTTCTTATTTAAATCGAGAAAATTTGCAAAAATTTCCTGTTTTAACGATCGCAATTGCATGTAATGGAAGCGTAGTGTCACGGAGTTAGGCTTTCAACGTGCTAACCCGCGCAGCACTTACACAATCTTACAAGAGAAGATGCTAAGTAAGCCTTATAGAGTTTGAGAGAATCAGCGGAAGACTTGTGAGAGGCAACTAAGTAAGTTGGAAGTGTTAGAGAGAGAGAGAGCACAAGAGAGCTTTGCAAGTGAACTTGTATTGAAAAGGATTCGTGCTGTACAAATAAGAAGAGTAGCCTATTTATACAACTTAAAAGAAAGTCCTAGAATGGAATATTCTCGGTATATACAAGGAGCTTTTTAGATAAGCATTTAATGCAGTCCCTTCCAGAATTCTCTAGGCAATTATAGTGCGTGCCGCATGCTTCTGGGACCTTCCGTGGGTATCAAACAGGTTGGACAATGTTGGCAGCCCACAGAGGTTTAGTCTTGGCCCAATTTTGCACGTTAAGGATATGTGAATGGGCCGAATTAACATATCCTTGTGACACCCTCCCCCACTTAATTCTACGACGTCCTCGTCACATTTTCAGCCTTAAATTGTCGAATGTGATCGGCAAATTGCCAAAGCTGGTCCTCTCGTTCCCAACTAGCCTCGTGGTCTGGCAAACCTTTCCATTTCACTAAGTACTCGTTGTAGTTAGGAACTCCCTTTCTCCGAATCACTCGGTCAGCAAGGATATGCTCCTCGTCCTTGTTGAATTCGGTGACCACAACCGTTGGTGCGCGCTTCAGCTCGTTTTGGCTTGAATCCTCTTCGTCTCCATAAAAAGGCTTTAGAAGACTTACATGGAAAACATTGTGGATCTTTAGCTTTGAAGGGAGTTGGACTTGATAGGCGGCCTTTCCCACATGCTTGATGATAGGAAATGACCCTTCATACTTCCGTACCAAGCCCTTGCGTTCTTTGCATAGAGACTTGTATTGGGTGGGCAGCAGTTTCACCATCACTATGTCTCCTGCTGTGTAGTCTTTTGGGCGTCGCTTGGAGTCATCCAATTTGCGACTTCCGTAGGCAATGGGATGCCTATCTTGTATCAAGACTCCTACAATGGCAAAGTTTGATGCATCAGTGTGGACTTCGAAAGGCTTTTCGTAGTTTGGTAGCACCATAACAGGTTCTTCGGAGATTGCTTGTTTCAATCTCTCGAAGGAAGCTTGGCATCCCGAATCAATCAAATCATGGAGCTGCTTCCTCAATTTAGCGAGCTCCAGGGGTGCCATGTGATAAGGATCCATGGCAGGGAGGTTGGCACCGTGTTCCATCCTAATGTGGTGATCCACATCTCGCTTTGGTGGAAGCTTCTTCAGTAATTTCAAAGGCATGACATCCTTGAACTTGGCAAGAATAGCCGGAGTGGGTTGCGGTAGTGCGGGAGTTGGTGCTGTTATGTCCTCCTCATCGCTTAATTCTCTTATGGTAGCGACATGGCCAGGATTTGACTTGAGACCCCGCTCGAATTGCAAGGCTGAGATCATCGATGGTTGAGACCTTTCCTTGCGTTTCAAGGGAACTACTCGAATCTTATGAGCATGAGCAATCACAAGAGAACTTGAAGCAGGAACAGGAAAAGCCGAGGCTTTGCAGAAAAATGCAAGACCTAACACCACTTTGAAATCATCCATGGGAACGATGGTAAAGTCTAACTTACCAGTCCATTCGCCAATCTGGACAGCAACTCCGTGTGTTACACCTTGAACAGGCCTTGCTTCCAAATTTATAGCTTTGATGGTGTCATTTCCCTTCGTTAGTTTGAGGCCTAGACGTTTGGCCTTTTGAACATCGATGAAATTGTGCGTTGCCCCTGTGTCTAGCATCGCATAAGCTGATTTACCCTCAATGGTAATATCAGCGTACAATAGTCCCTTCTCCTTAGCGACTGTTGGGGAGAAATGCTTTGAGAGATTACCCAACGGTTGGATAGATCCCATATCCGCTTGGGTTTCTTCGTCGGCCTCTTCTGGGCTGAGTACCGCCATCATAGCATTTATTGCTTTACGTTTGGGGCAGTCCTTTACCCAGTGTGGTCCGTCATAAATAAAACAGGGTCTAGGAGGATTAGTGGAGTTGTGCTTACCCGCAGACTTTTTCTCATGCTTGGGATGGTCACTTGAGGATCTTTGTTGTCTACCCTCATTGTGGCCAGAATCCTGCTCCTTATGCCCGAGTTTCTCTCCCCCACTTTTGCCAGAGTTCGGCTTTTTGCTCTTGGAGTGAGCAGAGTAGTCGATGAAGGTTTCGGCAGCGGCAATGGCAGCATCCAGGGTCTACACATTACGCCTTTCCAACTCGACTCTCGCCCAATCCTTCAAGCCGTTTTTAAAGTAGAAGAGAAGCTTCTTATCAAACATTTCAATTTCAAGCATGAAGGTAGTAAATTCCTTAATATAGTCAGAAATACTACCTGTCTGACATAGGCGACGCAGCTTTCCTCTAACTTCGCTGTCTACATTGTGAGGCACAAAGTACCTACGCACTTCAGCCTTGAATTGTTCCCAAGTGTTGATGATACATAAGCCTTTCTCCCGTTTAGAATGCTTCCGTCTCCACCAGAGTTGGGCAGCATCCCTTAGAAAGATTGGGGCATTGCCTACCTTGGCCAGGTCGTCAACAACCCCCATGGCCTCGAAGTACTGCTCAAGACCAAATAGAAAGTTTTCTATGACAGTGGCACTACGTATGCCGTTGTACATGGAAGGCTACGGGACCTTCAAACCATGTACCGCAGTGGTGCTAGTAGTGGTAGCTGTACTAGCAAGTGAGTTGTTTCGGTGCAGAGAATTCATCTCCTTACAGAGGTCGTGAATCTCTCCCTCAATGAACTCACGAAGGTTAGACAAACCTTGATTTAGGGAGCGTATTTCTCCCCTAAACGAGCAACCAAACTCTTCTATCATGACTTTGGCAACCCGCGTGATCTCCGCATTCTCATGGATCAAGTTATCGACTTGATCATTGAGATCTCCCATAAGGGAGGTTATGTCGGTGACGCTCCTTTCCAAGTTACTAACACGAAAGTCCATGGTTTCCTTTGCTGAAACCTTGGACTTGCCACGTTTAGCTGGAGTACGCTACTCCTCATGCCCACGAGCTTCTTGCTCCACTAATTACTCATCGAAAGCAGTCTTAACAAATCCTTCCTCACTTGCCATATTCACAACTTAAACAAGAACAAAGTGGAAACTAGGATTACCTTGCTTTGATACCACCTGTCACGGAGTTAGGATTTCGACATGCTAACCCGCGTGACACTTAGATAATCTTGCGAGAAAAGATGCTAAGTAAGCCTTAGAGAGTTTGAGAGAATCAACGGAAGACTTGTGAGAGGCAACTAAGCGAGTTGGAAGTGTTAGAGAGAGAGAACACAAGAGAACTTTGCAAGTGAACTTGTATTGAAAAAGGATTTGTGCTGTACAAATGAGAAAAGTAACCTACTTATACAACTCAAAAGAAAGTCCTAGAATGAAATATTCTTAGTATATACAAGGAGCATTCTAGATAAGCATTTAATGCGGTCCTTTCCAAAATTCTCTAGGTAGTTGTAGTGCGTGCCGCATGCTTCTGGGACCTTCCATGGGTATCAAACGGGTTGGACAATGTTGGCAGCCCACAGAGGTTTAGTCTTGGCCTGATTTTGCACCTTAAGGATATGTGAATGGGCCGGATTAACATATCTAGTCATAATTTTGGCATATCTAGTCATAATTTTGGGTGACACCACTTACACGCTGGACTATTTTGATGGATACACCATTTACAATGTAAAAATAATCACATCATGTTATACTCGATCAACATGCAACTTTTTTTATTTAGCATAAATTTCTCGATTCCTTATAGCATATTTGAATATAAGACATTCAAATATATGGTATTTTAAAATCTGCAATTAAACTTTCAATTATTAGAATAACTTTAGATTAGATTATGTGTAAATAACAACTACTAGTGAAATGCCCAATAGTAATTGTTATACATTTTTTACGTATAAATATATTTGGCATATAGTAAAAGTTGTAACACCAAAATATATTGGTTTTTATCATTTGAATCTTATACTTTCTTATATTTTGGTGAATAAGTGAGGGAATAATTAATTAAAAAATCATAAAACTTTTATTAATATTTAAGAAATAATTGATTGTGAAATATCTCTCACTCTCTCTGTTACACTGCAGCTTTTTAGTTTTTATACCTTTCTCCTTATATATATATATCAATGGATTTATTATGCAAGCAATGTTTAGTATCTTGATACTAAAGTTTGAAAAGTTTCTTATTCACAATTTGATTCTTGTTCTTATTTAGTAGAATAAATTATTTAATACTTTTAGATGTTAAATTTCTTAATAAATTTATCATTATAAATGTTAATCTTTTGAATTTTAAAATTAAATATATTTTTGCAAATAATACTATAAATTATATATTTAGATTTGTAAAAGTTGAAAGCATTGATGTATATGAAGAGTTTGTTTCAGTCTAATAATTGATTTCTCTCTCCTAACCTCTAGTGTATCTTGCCAAAGCTCTAAGTATCGATATCACATTTTATACACTTAAAACCCAAGACCGTCTTAATTGGAAGTCGCTCGAACTAGGATGTCAGCCTTACATAATAACAGTGGCACATTATGACACCATTACGAAAGGTCACAAATTTAAATGTCCTGGTATTTTTGCCCTGCATACATAGTCAAAGACAATCGCGATTCACTTCTTAGCCCCAATCATGGCTTTAGTTGTCTCTTCCGATTTCTTTTCAAACTTGGGCTGTCCATACTCGCAGTATTTATATTATTACTGACTGAAAAGAAATTAAAGGTCCAAAGATGGGAATTAGTAACTGTTGACAAAGCCTTGACTATTGTATTGCAGCCATTTGTAATATATATTGCTTCCTCCATTTAATTGGTTCTTGTTGTGCAAGCAGAAGAATTTAACAACTATTCCAGAAAAGAAAAGGAAGAAGAAAAGCTGTATGGCTGGCTGGCACCTGCCCTGATGCTGGGCATTGCCCTCCCTTAAACTGAAAATCAAAAAAAACAGAAAAAGAATGTCTCCCAATACATTAGCTTTCTGGCTTACTTTCGGTAAAGGGATTACCAAGTAACTAGAAACAGAGACCTTAAGACAATTGCGTATGTCCAAAACCAATTGAAAGACACAATGTTACTCCAATTTCAACATCTCTTTGACAAATTCCTTTCTCTTTCCTCATTTTCAAGTCTTCCCTTTCTGGCTTCTACTAGTATTGCTAGTTGTGAACCCAAGATGAGACAAATCAGATCAACAAATGGTATAGCGTCAAAATCAGAGCGTCATCTTTAATCCATAAAAAAAAACAAAAAAAGTAGGCTGTTTTCGACCGACCGACTTAACGAGAAAACGCGTCTCTTGGGTCAATTCCGTCCCGTGCAAGTTATTATATAACGGCATAACGCTAATATTATATTATACATATATTTATATATAAATTAAGTATAGACAAAGGAGACTTAAAATGATGCATTTTTGCTTGGTGTAGCTTGAATTGAAGTCCTTTTTAGTAATACTACGTGGCAACACTACACATAAATAGCAAAATAAAATCAATAAAAGATAATATCGTAATTTTCTCATTTTTAATCTAATTAAATGTAATTGATCTCTGTATTTGTATTTTCTTGTTACTACAAAATTTTCCCTCTTATTTGTTTTTTTGTTTTCTTTGATGACACGTGGGTGGGAGGGTGAGTGAAAGAGGCTATCTCGTGGGGACTGGTGGACATATGGTGAATAAAAATCGAGCTCCAATAAAAGCAGAAGCCACTGCCATTTTGTTAATTAGCAACAAAACTTGGCTTTAGACAAGTGGTGTGCCATTTAAATGCTTTAATATAGGATGTGATAGCATTATAGAAGGTCAAGGAATGGCAATCAAATGGCATAAGGGCAGTAGAATACAAAATTACCCAAAAAACCTTTTTTATTTGTTTGAATCTGTGAAAAGTTGACTAAATAATAAATATACCAACTTAAACAATTACATAAGAATATATTGATCTTTTATGTGAAAAACCTTTTCAAAACAAAGAGAAAAAACCATAGGATACAACAGTTTAGAAATCAATTTCACTATAATCAACAAGTGAATACAACAGATGTACACAATCTCAATTATATCAACCAAATTGAAAAAACTCAATTTGAACGAAAATGAGAGACCAAATGAGTTAACTAATACGAAAGACACATTTTGTTAATAATAACTCAACAACTAGACCTCTAAACAATAATCTAACCATTCAAGATGAAATTTCAGATGTTCCTTACTGGTTGTCCAAATTTCAGCTTAATCTGACTACAGATTAATATTCATCTGCAGGTTTATATACACTGCAGTAATAGAGAGAACAAAGCATTACCAAAAACAAATGATCATAATTTGAGATAAAAACCTACCCTTACAGAAAGGCAAATCACAATCCAACTGTACAGACTCAAGATCCATGTGTCCTCAATCAACGGACCAAATTATAGCGTGACCGGACCACAAACAACCGTCTAATTATAAGGTTGACCGAAACTACATGCAAAATAACTTAATAAAGTATGAACTATGAAATGTAAATTAGAATCCATACTTATAATCCATCAAATTTGATCTTTATCATTTCAAATGAAGAATATGATAGTCTCTATCCCTCAACCAAATTTTAGCTAAATTGGATAAGAATTAACTGTTGGATATTAAAAAAAATGAATGGTGCTCCTACTGGATTCTTTCCCCTATTTTTTTCCTTTTTTTTTGTTTTAGCTGATAGCCTCTCTTAATTCTCACTAAACCTAATCTTAGTGAAAATAAGGTATTTATACCTCATAAGTCAACCAACCTTTTTTTTTTTATTATTATTCAAAGGTTCCTTCCACATAGGAGGGATACCTAACAATTCTTTCCCTCCTGACTACGTGGAGGTGTTGACCATCCCAGTCAATGAACAACATAATTCAAACATTCATCTTGGTAATGCCTTGGTTAACATATCAACAGCATTATCATCCGTATGAATCTTTTCAAGTGCTAGTTGTTTAAAATCAAGAGCATTGCATATCCAATGATACCGCACATTAATATGCTTTGATCTAGCATGAAAATTCAAATTCTTACCAAGATGGATTGCACTCTAGGTGTCACAATACAACACATATTATAATTGCTCAAAGTCAAGATCCTTCATGAATCTTTTCATCCATATTAACTCTGTAGTTACTTCAGTTACAATAATGAACTTTGCTTCTATAGTTAATAATGCAATGCATTTTTGCAACTGAGATTGCCAACTAACTACTCCCCTTACAAAAGTAATCAAATAACTTGAAGTAGACATTTTGAAATCAATGTCACCAATCATATCTGAATCAGTGAATCCAATAAGAGTAGGCTCATCACTCCTAAAACAAAGCTTGATGTTAGTAGAGTCTTGTAAATATTTCAATATCTTCACTGCATTCCAGTGCTCCTTACCAGGATTTGAAAGAAATCGGCTAACTGTGCCAACTGCATATGCTATATCAAGCCTCGTACATACCATTACTTACATCAAACTGCCCATAGCTGATGCAAACGAAACTCTTAGCATCTTTTCCTTCTCTTCCATTGTAGAAGGACATTGTTTAACCGATAATCTAAAGTGTGTATTAAGAGGAGTGTTAACCACTTTAACCTTATCCATGTTCAACCTTTAGAGTACCTTTTCAATGTACTACTTTTAAGATAAATACAAATTTTTCTCTTTCCTATCTTGAATGATTGACATGCCAAGGATCTTCTTTGCTAGTCCTAAATCCTTTATGGCAAAGGACTTGCTCAAATCTCACTTCAACCTGTCAATTCTATTAGTATTACGACCAACAATAAGCATATCATCAATATAAAGCAGTAAAATGATGAAATCATCATTAGTGAATCTCTGTGCAAAAAAATAATGATTAGAAGTTGTCTTTCTGTACCCCTGCTGTTCCATAACAGACTCAAACTTCTTATAGCATTATTTGGGAGCTTGTTTCAAACCATATAAGCTTTTCTTCAACCTGCACACATGATCCTTTTTTCCTTGAACTTCAAAGCCTTGTGGTTGCTTCATATAAATTTCTTCTTCTAAGTCACCATAGAGAAAAGCTGTTTTCACATCCATCTGCTCGATCTCGGTGAATGGTTGCATGTAGCCAAACTCAACACAACTTGAATGGAAGACATTTTGACCATTAGTGAGAAGATATCGTCAAGATCAATGCCCTGTTTTTAACTGAATCATTTGACAACTAATTTGACTTTATATCGTGGATGTGAAGTATTTTCTTCTTACTTCACCTTGTAAACCCACCGATTTTTCAAAGTTCTTTTACCCTCAGGTAGCTTCACTAACTCATAAGTGGAGTTGTCATATAAGGATTTCATCTCATCTGTTATAGCATCTATCCAATACTGTTTATGTTCACTTTCTATTACTTCTTTATAATACTCAGGTTCTCCCCCATCAGTTAATAACACAAACTTGTTAGGAGGGTACCAAGTAGAAGGCATTAAAACTTTGTTGGAACTTCATGGCTGAAAAGCAGGTAGAGATGAGGTTGAATAATCTTCTGTAGGAGTATTGAGATCACATGCACCTTGTACATTATGATCCTGCTGAACATTCTTATCATATTCTTGAATATCATGTTCAGTATCACCTAAATCATTTGTAGGTGCCTGAGGAATTAGATCAATACCAACAAGGTTATCATTACTCTGAGTAGCTACCTTCTCAATGTCTTCAATGTTTTGATCCTCATAAAACACATCTCTGCTTCTAATAAGCTTTTTTTCAACCAGATTATATAATCGATACCCAAAGTCATCTTTACCATGGCCAAGAAAGATGCATTGTCGTATCTTTGCATCTAACTTTGTTCATTCATCTTTAGAGACATGAACAAAAGGCTTATAGCTAAAGACCTGCAAATAATCATAAGAGACTTCCTTACCAAACCAAATTTTGTCCGGAACATCACCTTGCAAAGGAACATTAAGAGATAGATTAACCATATATGTTACTGTGTTCAAGGCTTCATCCCAAAAGGATCTAGGCAACTTTGCATCTAAGAGCAAACATTTAACTCTCTCAATTAATGTTTTGTTCATCCTTTCAGCTAAACCATTCAACTGAGGTGTTTTTGGAGGTGTCCTTCTGTGTTTGATCCTATGTACTTTGCAATACTTATCAAATGAACCACTATACTCACTACTATTATCAGTACGAACACATTTCAACCTTTTTCCTAACTGTCTTTCAACCAATGCATGAAATTATTTGAACACATCAAACACTTGATCTTTAGTTTTTAAAGCATAAACCTAAAGTTTCCTCGAATGATCATTCATAAAAGTCACAAAATAATGAGTACCACCAAGTGAGCATACCTTCAAAGGACCATATACATCAGAATGCACCAACTCAAGCAACTTTGATTTCCTAAAAGGAGGGTGACTTTTAAATGTGACTCTGTTATGTTTTTCAACCAAACAATAAGGACACTTCTTTAAAGTTACACTCTTCATACTTGGAAGCTAGTTTTTCCTCGTCAAACAATTCATCCCCTTTTCACTTATATGACTAAGTCATTCAAGCCATAAATTGATCAAATTCTTATTCTTCACTGGATTCACAGCATATCTAACAATAAAAATCTTGTATAGAATACAAATTAGAATATTTCTTACCTCGCGCCATAACTAGGGAGCCTTTGGTAAGCTTTTATTGACTACCATTGAAGATACTGCAAAAGCCCTCATCATCAAGCTTTCCTATTGAGATCAAATTCAACTGGATATCTAGGCCATGTCTGATATCCTTTAAGGTCAGCTGTGCTCCACTGCTAGTTTTTAAGCAAATATCACCAAGACCAATGACTTCTTCTAAGCCATTATTAACCATCTTCAACACCTCATGATTACCAGGTGTATATGCAGAGAAGAATTCCTTACGTGAAGTAACATGGAGGGAGGCACCACTATCTATTACCTAATCAGTCTCATGAGATGTCAAATTAATCACATTTTCATCAAAAACAATAATAAGGTCATTAGTACCAGAAGTTGATGCAATAGCAACAAGATCGTTATCGTTATACCTCTTCTTATGCTTATTACTACCATCTTTATTTTCTCTCATCCACTTATAACATTTCTTTTGAATATGACCTGTCTTTCCATAATAGTGACATTAGATATTCTTATACTTTGATCTTGACTTACTGTAACTTTTACTTTTGCTCTTTTTACCATTACCTCTTTCTTGGTTTCTCCCCCTATTTTCGGTAACCAGAACCTTTTAATTAGATGATGATGAACCCTGAGACCTTCTGCTCATCTCCTCATTCAACATACCATTTTTCATGAGTTCTAATGAAACACCACCACTAAAGGTAGAATTTGCAAGTGAAATTCGAAATATCTCTTAAGAATCAGGTAATGTAGCAAGTAACCATAACCCAAGAACCTCATCATCAAATTTAATGTCTATGCCCAACGATCGATAACACCCTGAAACTTTTTTAAGTGGTCCACAACTGAACTCCCTTCTCTATATCTCAGCTACATCATTTTCTTTAGTAAAAACAACTTATTATTACCAGATTTTGAAGCATATAATGTCTTAAGTTTGCTTCATAAAGTCTGTGCATGTGTCTCATTACATATGTGATTGCAAACATTATCATCAACAAATTGCCATATAAAGCCACAAACTTGCTAATGCTTAAATTCTCATTCCTCATCAGTCTTTCATTTTATTCCTCCATATATGATAATTCGTGTCATTCAAATCAAACATTTTATTCACATTTAACTCCATCATTCAAACAAGTCAGAAACACAGCCTTGCTCTAATACTACTCTGATGGGAGAGGGGTAATGGAATACAAAATTGCCCAAGAGACCTCTCCCACTTGTTTGAATCTATGAGAAGTTGACTGAATAACAAATATAGCAACTTAAACAATCACACAAGAGCACACAGATTTTTTACGTGGAAAACCCCTTCAAAGTAAAGAGGAAAAACCACGAGACACAACAGTCCTGATATCAACTTCACTATAATCAACAAGTAAATACAATAGAGATACACAACCTCAATTACATCAATCAAATTGAACAAACTCAATTTGATCCAAAATGAGAGGCGAAATAAGTTAACTAACACAAAATACATCTTATGTCAATAATAACTCAACAACTAGACCTCCAACAACAATCCAACCATTTAAGACGAAATTTCAGATGTCCCCTACTGGCAGTCCAAATTTTAGCTCAATCAAACTATAGATTAATATTCATCTACATGGTTCATCTACACTACCGCAATAGAGAGAATAGAGCATTACCAGAAACAAGTGATCATAATTTAAGATAAAAACCTGTCCTTGCAGCAAGCCAAATCACAATCCAACCCTTTCAAATTAAGATCTATGTGTCTTCAATCAACTGACCAAATTATAACTTGATTGGACTACAAACAACCCTTTGATCATAAGGTTGATCAAAACGGCACACAGAATAACTTCTCAAAGTATGAACCACGAAATGTAAATTATAATCTACACTTACAATCCATCAAATTTGATCTCTACTGTTCAGAATGAAGACCAAGATAGTCTCTATCCCTCAGCAAAATGTTAGCTAAATCAGACAAGAATTCACCGTTGGATTTTGAAAAGAATGACCGGTACTCTTGTTGGATTCTTTCCTCTGTTTTTCTCCTTTTTGTTTTTTTGTTTCAGTGGGCAGCCCCTCTTAATTCTCACTAAACCTAATCTTAGTGAAAATGAGGTATTTATACCTTATAAGTCAACCAACCATTTTTTTTTATTCAAAGGTTCCCTTTACGTAAGAGGGATACCTAACAAGTTTAACCAAAATACACCATCTACTTAGAAAACATTCCATATCATGCATGGTATAGAGGAGGAGAGCGGTTTATAAATAATAAAATAGAGCTCACTTCGATCAACAGAGAACCCAATAGATGAACCTAGTAACAAAAATGATAGCATTACTTTTCCATGTTTGGAATACATATATCCCTCAAAGTAAAAGACAAAAAAAAAAAAATGAGGTTTGGTTAGCACAGTCAAATGGTACCAAATGTCATAAGAACCTAGACGAGAAGCTCAATAGTCATTACATTCTTATGGAAATAAATCAGTTAAAAACCATTGACTTGGCTTGTTGGTCTCTTCATCTTAGCAATTGAACCAAAAAATACTAGATCATTCATAAAAATCTTTCTTATTTATACTTTTACTCATCCTATCCATCATGTTAGTGATGTAAAATACTGCTTGTAAGTGTTTAATATCACGAAGTTAGACTTAGATTGTACTAATTTGTGTGGCACTTGGTCATCTTGCGAGTAACGATGAACTAAGTAAACCTTAAAGAATTTGAGAGAATTAGCTTAGAGCAGATAAAAGCAAGTAGGAGGTTTAGGAAGACTAGAAAGTAGTAGGCATAAGATAGTTTAGCAATGGAGAACTTTTTCAATTAAATGGTGTGTTGCAAATGAGAGGAATGAGGATATTTATACTTGTTCCACCACCTCAATATGTGGTTATAATTAGTTGTTCTTGATATTTCTATGGAATACTCTAGATCAAAACTATTCTAAAATAACTAAATATTTACAAGAGAGTATTCTAGATACTTAACACTTAAGTATAGTTCTAGAATTTTTCTTGCTATATTTTTATATAATAAATGGGTTAAGTATCCAATAAACCTAATTTGGTAATGCTTTTGAATGGGCCGTGACATTCTCCCTTACTTGATCTCATGACGTCTTCGTCAAATCTTAATCCTTATAATGCTGAATATGGTCAGTGAATTGCCAAAGTAGATCCTCTTTTTCCCAATTAACCTTACAATCTGGTGAGTTTCACTATTTGACTAAGTACTCGGTGTAGTTAGGAATTCCCTTCTTCTGAATCACTCTATTTGCAAGGATACACTTTAATTCCTTGTTGAATTCAGTGATAACTGTAGTTGGTATATGTTTGGATTCACCATAACTTGGATTTTCCTTGTCTTCATGAAAGGTTTTTAGAAGACTTATATGGAAGACATTATGGATTTTGAGTCTTAGGGCATGTTGGACTCGGTAGGCAACCTTCCCTATATGCTTGACTATAAGAAATGACCCTTCATACTTTCTTACCAAGTCTTCATGCACTTTGTGTAGGGACTTAAACTGGTTGAGTAGCAACTTTATCATCACCAAGTCTCCCTCTATATATTCCTTTGAGCGTCACTTGGTGTTGATCCACTTTTTCATTCGTTTAATAGCTTTGTCAAGGTAAACTCTTGTTATGTTTGCCTCCTCATGCCACTCCTTTGCAAATTTGTAAGTAGCAGGGTTATTTCCCGTGTAAGAAGAGGCAATAGCACTTGGAGTTAAAAGCTGTTGTCCCATGACAATTTCAAAGGGATATTTGCCTGTTGTTTCTCTTCTTTGGAGGTTGTATGAGAATTAGGCAACATTAAATAACTTTGCCTAGTTCCGTTGGTGGGCACTAATATAGTGCGTTAAATACAGTTCCAATAAAGCATTGATTTGTTCAGTTTGGCCATCACTTTGGGGATGAAAGCTAGTTGAACAACTCACATCAAAACGTGCCTGTGAAGTAGGGATCTTTATCATTTATCATGCTTCTAGGCACTTCCCACAACTTCACCACATTCTTGAAGAATAGGTGATTTGCCACATCAACTTTGCAGTTAGCATAGGTTAGAATAAAGATGACATACTTGTTGAACTAATTAATAATCACCTTGATGCTTCCAAACCCATCAGACTTAAGTAAGGCAACAATAAAGTTCATTGAGACACTTTTCCAAGGTCTTTCAGCAATGGGTAGTAGCTTAAGCAAACCAACTGAATGTTGTTGTTCCAACTTATCTTGTTGGCAAACAAGACAAGTCTGCACATAAGCCATGACATTGTCTTACATTTGCGGCCAATAATAGCTTTGTTGAACAAGAGCAAGGATTTATGTCATACTTAGGTGACAGCCCATAAGGAATCATGACACTCTTTGAGAATTTCTTTTTGCAAGTTTTCCCACTTAGGCATAAAGACTCAATTGACAACCATCATGAAAACCCCATTGTTCAACCAAAATCATCAAGTCCTCCCCTTATTAGCCAAGTTTAGTATATTCTTGGTTAAGATGTCCTGTAACATGTCTTCCTTGATTTGTTCAAGGAAATTACTCTTGATGCACTGGCAAGTAAAACAACTAGTTTTTCTTTTTGACTTAGCACATTAGTAACAACATTAGTCTTGTCTGACATAGTTTAAGGATGAGTGGCTTGCCAATAAATAATATGACTATAGTTGTTCATATATATGTAGAGTTGCGGATAAAATATGTGTTTTACATTCTTAAAATTAAATGTTTGTATAACATTTCTCAGTTTACAATATGATATTCTTTATGAATGAAGTTAATTGCTCTGTTTCATTCTCTTTTCTTTCCATGAATGATGTTAAAATTTTTACTCGTTTATTTTGATAAACAAAGTTAAATATGATTTTGTTTTTT
>CM038610.1:3582562-3610147 GCA_021533255.1 Ceriops tagal | reverse complement strand
TTTTTTGGCAAGTGAATGCTTAGATATTACTTTTGGTCATGGGCAAGATGAGCATAGGAGAGTCTAAACCCATTAACTTAGGCCCACCTTTATAATTTTTTTGGTTAAACAAGAAGGGCATAACTTGAAACTTTGAATGCACGACCGAAAACTAAATAACCTTAATGATTGTTGAAGCTCAGACCTTTAGCACTTAGCTCACTATACTTGTCCTCTTTTTGGTGACTAGGTGAGGTGCGTGCTTGCTATATTTTAGACATATAGAGTGTGTTCTCATTTATATCAATAACAAATGAATCCACGTCTAAACCAAATGAACCCACACCAATCCAAGTTCTTGAATTATGTGGTCAGCACTATAATTTGCATGAACATTTCATTTTACTATGTCAACCTAAAGTTGGTGGGCTTGTTAAAGGAGCTACCATTGTGCAAAAGTTTGAATTTGGCTAAATACACCTTAAAAGGTTTAATTGAAGGAATTAGACAATATCAAAACAAGCAACATGCCATTCATTGGACACGACGTATAACTATATGTGTCATATTGTTAGAGGTAATGCATGTAATGTAAATTAAATGCATTAAGTCATAGAAAATGCCTATAATTAATGTTTTCTATTGTTAACAAGGTTTTTTTAAAGGTAACTATTGTTGAGCCCATCTTTGATGGCTAATGTTGGATTTGTTATCAACAACATCTCACACAGTTGTTCATGTTGATTTGATGTTTTGAATGTTGTTGAAATGGAGAGAAGTTGTTGGTTAATACCATTGATCGTAGGTCAACTTTGAGGTTAATACCCTAAATTTTAGGAAGTCAATGTTGACCATTGACCTTAAATTTTAGGAATCAAATCTGGCTATTGATTGTAGGGTAACCCTTGGGAATCAATGTTGATTGTTGATGATTATGCAACCCTATATCTCAAAGCCTATATATACATTCATGCATCTTTTAAGATGAGGGTGTGTTGCAAAAGAGAAACCGATCAGTTGAAAAGTGAGAACGACAAAGAGAAAGGTAACCACCAAAAAGAGAGTGACCGACCAAGGAAGGTGCAGCAGTAGCCAACCAAGAGTGCAGCATTAAGGAGAGGTGTAGCCTACCAAGAGGTGACAATAGACATCAAAGAAGGAGGTAGCCACATCAACCGAAAGAGGAGTTGCAGTAATCGACAACCCTAGCAAAGGGAGAAGAAGGCAGCAGCCAGCCAAACCAAAGGGAGAAGAAAAAGGCAGTAGCCGGCCAAACCAAAGGGAGAAGAAGAAGGCATGTAATAACCACACTAAACCAGAGGAGACGTGTAGCAGCCACACCAAACCAAAGGAGACGTGCAGCAGTCACACCAAACCAGAGGAGAACATACAACAACCAATTAACCACCTAAGGAAGAAGTTATAGCAACTAATCAAGGAAAGGTGCAGCAGTTGGTAAACCAATCAAGGAGAGGTGTAGCAGCCAGCAAACCAATAAAGGAGATGGTGCAACAGCCATCAAAGAGGGAGAAAGCATCTTACAGCACAACCAGTAATTGTAGTAGTAAGCACAACCAGAAATTATAGCAGTAAACACAACTAGAAATTGCAGCAATAAGCACAATTAGTAATTATAGCAGCAAGAACAACCAACAATTGCAATAGCAAGCACAACCAGCACAGCAACCAATAGCAGATGAATCACAACCAGCAACTTATGGAACTGGCAATAGGGTAGGCAGTACTAGCAGTAAGTGGAGAAAACTTGCCCCGAATGCTGGGGTAGGCAGCATTAACAGCAGGAGGAGAAGACTTGCCTTAGCAGCAAGGCAGGCAGCACCAACAGCAGGAGAAGAAAACTTGCCTCAGCAGTAGGAGAGGCAACATTGGCAGCAGGGGAAGATGATGAGGACTTTCTTAGGTCTCACATTGAGAGGGGGAGAGGGTAAGTCAGTGTAAGATGTTCACCTTTTATAAATCTTTTTAGATTTAACCTCTGTGACTTGTTAGAACTGATGATCCAATTTTTATCTTTCTTTTTTATGTGAGAGTGGTCGCATGGATATCAATCAAACGCAAGCACCTAAGAACACATGACAATTTTTACATGGTTCACCCACAATGTGTGAGCTACATCCATAGTGTGATAGGATCACTCTTAAATCACACAATCCACTTTTGTTATTAAGGGATATAGTTTGGTTGTGGAAGGATCACTCCTTAACCGCTTGTGGAAGGATCACTCCTTAACCATTTATGATGTTCTCCCAATCACTAGATGAGATGATTTCCTGATCACTTAATAGACTTATCTCTCGATCACTCCAAGGGTATCCTACCCTTTTTCACAAAATACATACATAGTTTATGATAATGACTTCCTTGAGATAAATCACTCAATATGCATAGGCTACTGTTGTAAAAAATGGATATTCTCTTTCCTTATTGCCAGTCTTTGCTCAGGCTTTGCTGGTCTCTTCTCTACAAGTTATCTCTGTTGTAGGTTATCTCTACTACAGGTTCTTTCCTTTGTAGGTTCTCTCTACTACTGGTTATCTTCACTGTAGGTTCTCTCCCCTTGCTGTTGGTGTTGCCTCACCTGCTGCCTCGGCAAGTTCTTTCCTTTGTTGTTGGTGTTGCCGCCCCTACTACCTTGGCAGGTTCTCTCCTCCTACTGCTGGTGCTGTCTCTTTCGGCCTTGGCAGGTTCTTTTCCTTTGCTACTGGTGCCGCCTCACCTACCACCTTGATAGGTTTCTTCCTCTACTGCTGGTGGTGCCTCACCTATTGCCTTGGCAGGTTTCTTCCTTTGTTGCCGGTGTTACTTCACCTACTGCCTTGGCAAGTTTCTTCCCCTACTGTCGGTGCACGTTTTCTCCTTTGCTGTTATAAGCTAACAGACTTGCTACTAGGGCACGTTTTCTCCTCTGCTGTTGCAATCTACCGAAATTGTTGCTAGGACACATTTTCTCTTCTGCTGCTACAAGCTACCAGGGCATGTTTTTTCCTATGTTGCTGCAAGCTATCGGACTTACTGTTGAGGCAAGTTTTCTCCTCCTGTTGCTAGTTGTGTTTCCTACCTTATTGCTAGGACACACTGCTGGTTGTGCTTCCTAGTATTGCTGCCTACACGTGCTGCTATCACCACTTGCACATTCTGTTATTACTACCTATATGTGATGCTCTCATTGCCTACACATTCTGTTGTCACTGCTTGCATGTTTTGCTATTGCTGCTTGCACGTGCTGCTTTCGTTGCCTACACATTCTGTTGTCACTGCTTGCATGTTTTGCTATCGCTTCCTGCACATGCTACTCTTGCTACCTGCATGTTTGCTGTCACTACCTGCACGTGCTACTATGGTTGTCTGTACATGTTGCTATCGCTGCCTGCACATTCTATTATCACTGCCTGTATGTTCTATTGTTGCTACCCATATGTGTTGCAATCGATACTTGTGCTGCAACTTCTAGTATAGCCTTCTGGATGTGGTGTAATTACTAGGATTGCCTGTTGGGCGTGTTGTAATTACTGGGATTGCCTACTAGACGTGCTACAATTACTGGAATTGCAGGCTGTAGTTGGTATTGCGGATTGCTGTTGGTCTAGCTCCTTGTCTTTACTACAATAGGTTCCTTCTCCTTTTGGTTTGACTGGCTGCTGCCTTCTTTCTTTGGTGTGGTTGTTGCAAACCCTCTCTTTTGGTTTAGTATGGCTGCTGCACATCTTCTCCTTTGCTGGTTTGGTGTGGCTGCTGGCTGCTACACTCTCCTTGGTTACCGGCTGCTGCACTCTCATTGGTGGCTGGCTGCTGTACTCTCCTTAGTGGCTGGTTGCTGTACTCTTCTTGGTGGCCAGCTATTGCACACTCCTTATTATGGCTACTGTACATTTTTCTTTGTTGGTTTGGTGTGGCTGTTGGTTACTACACCTTATTCTCCCTTTGGTAGGGCTACCTCCTTTTTCCTTTGGTGTGGCTGTCGACTGCTGCAACTCCTCCTTCGATTGGTGTGGCTGCCTCCTTCTTTGGTGGTTGCTATCACCTTTGCTTTGGTAGGCTGCTGTTGCACCTTCCTTGGCCTACTGGTCTCTCTTTGGCCATTTATTGCACTCTCCTTGGTTGGCTGCACCTCCCTTCGTGGCTGTCTTTTTTACTTTGGCCAATCACTCTCTTATTTGGCAGCTGCCTTTCTCTTTGTCGTTCACCCTCTCCTTACCTTTAGGTTTGCCGTTCTCTCTTTTGGTCGGCTCTCTCAAAATTTTGCAACATACACACGTCTTGTAAGGTGCATGGGGTTATTTATAGAGCCTTGAGATTAAGGTTAAACATTCATTAATGACTAGCATTGATTCCCAAAGGTTGCCCTACAATTAACGACCAGATTTGATTCCTAAAATTTAGGGTCAATAGTTAAGGGTCAACGGTCAACCTTGACCCTTAAAATTTAAGGTCAACTATCAATATTGACTCATCGACTTCAGGGTTGACCTACCATTATTAGTTTTTCCCAATGACCTCTTTGCATTTTAATGGCATTCATAATATCAAATCAACACAAATAATTATGTGAGATGGTGTTGACAACAAATCCAACATTAGCCATTAAAGATGGGCTTAACTGAAGAGAACCTGCCAAGGCAGCAAGTGAGGCAACTTGCTGAGGCAGCAGGTGAGGCAACCTACTAAGGTAGTAGGTGAGGCAGCACTGATAACAAAGGAAGGAGAAGATCCACGTTATGCACTAGCAGCCTGTGCACATTGAGTGATCCTTCTTAGGAAAGTGTTAGTCACAAACCTTTTGATAAACTTGTTAAAAAAGGGTGGGATACCTTTGGAGTGATCAGGAGATCAATCCATTGAGTGATCGGAAGATTAACTCTTTGATTGGGAGATCATTGTAAGTGGTTAAGGAGTGATCCTTCCATGACATTAACTGTATCCTTTGATAACAAGAGTGGATTGTGTGATTTAAGAGTGATCCTATCACACTGTAAACGTAACTCACATATTGTGAGTAAACCACGTAAAAATTATCGTGTGTTTTTAGGTGTTTGCATTTGATTGATATCCTTACGACCACTCTCACGTAAAGAAGAAAGATAAAAATTGGATCACCGACTCTAACAAGTCACAGAGGTTAATTCGGAAAGATTTGTAAAAAGCGAGCATCTCACACTGATTTACCCCCTCCCCTTTTCAATGTGAGACTTAAGAAGGTCCTCATCAATTATTATTTTTCATTTTCATGCAAACTTTTAACTTATCTCAACTATTTTACTTAAAGCACTTGGCTATAGGGCTATGGAAAATTTCCATTCATTTGCAAACTGTTGCATGTGTTATAGATTGGAACAATCACACCTTTAGCCCCACTTTGGGAAATTTATCCAAGATTGGAGAATATGAAGAGCTAGATGGTACGAAGGTAATATCTTTTGTACTTAGTTCAGCTGTGTGATGTTTTTAATGAAAGAAGAACGAATTTGTGAATAAGGATAATAAAAAGGTGTTGCAAATACAAAAGACAAAAATTTTAAATTTTCTTTAGGGGGTGACATTATCTTATAAAGAAGTTTTTATCAAATTACATAACATAATTTCATTGTTTTACTTTATCCTCTATTTGCACCAAAAGGGATCAATTAAGCATATATTTTTAAAAAATTGGCATTCCTTAGAAAATTTTATAAGAATGCGTTAAATTAAAAGAAATTTAAATTTATATCAAAAGGTAGATTAATTGCCTCTTGTGTGTATTTGTAAATTCATTATTAAAATTAGTGGTAATAATCTTCTTTTGTAATCCTCTATTTTAAGGGTGTTCCTTTTTGTTTATGCTTCCTTAATTATCTTTATGTATATTTGAAAAACAAGATGTAATTCTTCATAGGGATAAGGAAGTGTCATCATTATATTGGGTATCTGTAAGTCATAATGGTAAAGAAATTGCTAAATGATTTGTCCTAAAAACCTACTAGATGATTTGTCCTAAGAACCCTTAAATCAAATTATTATGAACACCTTAAAAAGTTAGGAAACAAATGGAATTGATTAGATCAAAATCCTAAGGCAACTAAATCCTAAAAGCCTTAATCTTAAAATACTACAAATATTGATCACTCTTTTGACAAGTCAAGATAATATATTCTTCTAAGAACACAAGAAAACAAAGCAAAGCTTACTGGAAATACCTCAATCTTATTGATTCTTGTTTTATATAGTTATAATCCTTATATAAGTATGTAAACATGACAATCCTATAAGGAAAAAGTGTTTTTTAACATAACTATATATGAAAAACCTTAATTACAGGAGATCCTTTTAATTAATGAATACAAATCTGCCTTGATATAGGAATCCTTAAAAAGATTACAACTAATAATATTTAGGCATAAAAGTCAAAGTGAAAATTATAATTAATGTATCAAGAATTGGCTAAACCTATAAGGTCAAATAAATCTAAGAAGTTAAATCTTTTTACATGTATATTTGACCCTAACTTAAAATCTAGCAACCAAAAACAAAAACAAACTCTTTAATACAACTTAGCATGTAGATCAAGCCTCTTTTTAACTTGGTCATGTGGCTTGGACTTATATTATGGGCTCAAGGCTTTGTTTTTCAAGTTTTAAGTCTTGTCCATTATTTTGCATATAAAGATAAGTGATTATCCTTACTATAGTATTGAAAGCTTTTAAAATAGCTTTAAAATCTTTTAGAGCATCCTTTTTATCATGCATCTCTATTATTAAGCCTTGCGAAGCCTTTTTTATCCTCTTTGTCCTTGCCTTAGTCATTGGACTATCGATTCCTTGCAAAGGATCTTAGGAATACTTGTTTTATTGCATTTGATCAACACCTTGTTCTCCATCATTTCCCCTCTCCTTGAAAGGATTCATCCTCAAATCACCTACATCAAATAAAGATAAGTCAGCAACATTAAAAGTAGCATTGACATTACCATAGTTGCTTAGTAAACCTAACTTATAGGTGTTATCATTAATCCTTTCTAAGAATTGAAAAGGTCTTTATCCTAAAGGTTGTAATTTGGACTTTCTTTGTGGGGAAAAATATTCCTTCCTCATATACACCCATACCTAATCACTAGGTTCAAAGACAACCTTCACATGAACTTTATTAACTTGCTTAGCATATTACTTATTCTTTCTTTCAATATGAGCTTGAACTATGACATGTAAATCCTTCACAAATTTTGCCTTTTTCTTACCATCAATATTAGTATGTTCATTAGTAGGCAAAGATAAAATATCTAAAGGAGTTAAATGATTAAAACCATAAGCGACTTCAAAAGTTGACAAGGAAGGAGTAGAATGAACAAATCTATTATAAGCAAACTCAACATGTGGCAAACACATGTTAACTACTTTAGTTTGTCCATCCATTTAAAGTTGGGCAACGGTAGAAAATAAGAGTTTAGTTCCCAATTTATTCTATAAAGTGCACCAAAAATGACTTAAGAACTTAACATCCTTGTCACTAGCAATGGTTCTTGGCAATCCATACAAACACACCACTTCCTTAAAGAACAAATCAGCAATATCTGTTGCATCATTGGTTTTAGAATATGCAACAAAATGAGACATGTTGTTAAACTTATCAACAATAACAAATATGCTATCCTTACCACTTTGAGAGCTTAATAATCTTAAGACAAAGTCTATAGAAATATCAATCCAAGGTTGGTTAGGTACAAGTAAAGGTGTATATAAGCCATACGATTTAACTGTAACCTTTGCTTGCGTATATGTAATGCACTTATCATAAACAGATTGCACATCATGCTTCATATTAGGTCAATAAAAATGCACTTAGAGTTTGCTTTAAGTCGTATAGAGCCTTATTCAATTTGTACACACTTGAACCATCATGATCAAGTATAAAACCATCAAGCTATTTGATAAATACCTCTTTTTTAAGCTCTCCATTAAAAAATGCAGACTTCACATTTATCTGATAAACTTTGTAGTTTCTTTAAGCAAACATGGTCATGAATATTCTAATTGTTTCAAGCCTGGCCACAGGAGCAAAGGTCTCTTTAAAGTCAACATCTTCTACTTGTAAGTAGCCTTTATAGACAAGTCTTGCCTTGTTTCTTACCACCTCACCTTTTTCACTGAGCTTATTTTTGAAAACCCACTTGGTTCCAATGATGTTTTTCCCTTTAGGTCTAGGTACTAAACACCAAGTGTTGTTGTTGTTCCCACAGCTTTGTATGGGTTGTAATTGTTGTCAACTAGGTTTAAGTGTGCAAGAAAATAAAGCCATATGGAGGGGCAAGAAAGTAAAAGCCACATGGAAGGGCAAGAAGGTAAAAGCCACATGAAAGGGTAAGAAAGTAAATTCGCCCCAAGTAAGCCCTACTAAGGTTTTCATAATGGCTATATAAACCAAGACTGTGGCTGGACAGTAAGTGTATGGCACGATAAAGAGAGAAAACACAACACACACCATCAGCAAAAACACAAGAGAGCACGGTAGAAACACAAAACCCAAAACGGCAAAGGAGAGGGTCGGCCAAAGAAAGAAGACAAAGCCAAGCAAAGGAATCGGCCAAAGTAGTACACGGCAAAAAGGGAGGAAGACCACCATCGGCAGAACAGGGGAAAAAGAGAGAGAAAACGAGACGGTTGAAGGTGAACAACAAAACAAAAGTCGGTCGGCAAAAATAGAGAAAGAAGAGACGGCTGGGCTAAACGAAGAACAAAGGTCGTGAGAGAGAGAAAGAAGAGAGATGGTCGGGCTGGAAAAAGAAATCAAGAGGTCGAGAGAGAGAGAAAGGGAAGACAGCAAGAGTGGGTGGACGACCAAAGCAAAACACGGCAAAACAAGTGGGTGGACGGCGAAAATAGGGTGGATGATAAAGAGGAGTCGGCCAAAACCTAGAGAAACCATTCAAAGCCAAAGAGAGCTGGCCAAAGCACAAAGCGTCCGTCCAACACAAGAGACAACCAGAAAAACACAAAAACGTTGGGAGGATCACTCAGCAAAACTCTACACGGCAAAAACACAAAGAGTGGTACACGGCAAGAGAGAAAAGAGAAGAGAGAAAACCATCCAAAAAATTAGGGTATTCGGCCAACACAAGAGGGAAACCGTCCAAGGAGACAATCGGCCAAACAACCCTACACAGCCAAAGGAGAACTCTCGGCAAACCAAGTGCAACCAATGGTAAACACAACCTTGCAAGAGAGAAAACCCTATTCGGCCAACCAACCTACACGGCCAAACAAGGTGAACGTCCATACAACCCTACACGGCAAAGCACAACCAACAACAAAGGGGTGGACAGCCAAGCAAGGAAGAGAACGGCCAACCAAGAGTGGACAGCCAAAGCAAGGTGGACGGTTAGGAGACAGCACGGTAAGGAGACAACACACGACAAAAGGAGATAACACCAAGGGATACCTTGGACAGCAGGGGAAACCGTGTGACGGCTGGAGAAAACCGTGTGACTCACGTAAGAGAGAAGATAGCACACCGTCCGTAAGGGAAGAGAGGAGAAACCGTGAAAGAGGAGACCACCAGGAGAGCAAACCAAGCTGTCCGGAGGTGTGAAATGGACAAGTGCAAACCAGAAATGGTGGTAAGGCGTGTGACCAGCAAGGCGTACAAACTAGAAACGTATGTGAGACGTGAAATGCCAAACCAGAAGCGTGCATGAGGCATGTGACCAGCAAAGGGCGCAAACTAGAAACATGCGTGAGACGTGTAACGCCAAACCAGAAATGTGAGGCAGGCCGTGAGACGTGGAACGACAAACCAGAAACGTGAGGTGAGCCATGAGACAAGGAGACAGGTGAGACCATAAGACAGTGAAAGCAGGAGCTGTGTGAAACAACTTAGAGAAGAAATTTGGCGAAGCATTGAAAGAACTCAACGTATTTCCAGATTTCTTCAAGAGAGGTTAAAGAGTGTTGCGGTGAACTTCTAAGCGGCAGTGGAGCAGCCTTTTAATTCAATAGAGGCAAGACAAGCTAGAAGAAGGGTAGACACAGTAAGTGACACTCTTTGTATTGTACTTGCTTAGTAATTGCAATAGTGAAAGGAGCAGAGGATTAAGACATCCATTGTAATTGGAATTCTCAAGTATAGTGGATAGTCTCGATAAGGGAGAGTCCCTACCACTGTGGATGTATGTCATGTTGACGGAACTACGTAGATCTCGTGTGTCCTTTTGCTTTACGTTTTGTGTTTTGAATTGAGTTGTGAACGCAACTAAAGTATCAGCCAACCCATACCTAATGAACACCTAAACAAGAACATCCGAATTGTCTATTAGGCAAGGTGTCTGAAAGGTGATTTTAGGAACTATTGTGATTAGTAGGTAGCTAAAGATCTACCTTAGTCGAGTTTGAGAAAGAGTTCGCTTTTAAGAAGAGGTTGAAGTTGTTTACTTACCTGCAAATTGTGAATTGTGGTGATACTGATTCACCCCCCCTCTCAGTATCACAAACTAGTAGATCCTAGGGTGAAGTCGGGAACTTCAATTGGTATTAGAGCCTGGTTCCCCAGTTTGAAGCTTAACAGCTTGGTGTACTAGTTTGAAGGGATCTAGAAGTTTGACTTGTTCAATATATTGAGAAATGGAAGCCGGTACCAGTACTAGTACCACTTACAGCAAGAAGGTTCCAATCTTCAACGGAACCAACTACCATATGTGGAGAGTAAGAATGCAAGTGGTATTTGCAACCATGGGCATGAATGTGGTGAAATGCGTACATGAGGGTTTTGTGGCTACAGAAGAAGGTAAAGACCTAACCCCAAAGGAGTTAAGGCAGTTTGAGATAAATGGGAAGGCCTCAAATGTCATCATTTCAACATTGACAGATGTTGAGTATGCTAAAGTTATGGGCTGCAAATCTGCCAAAGAGATATGGGACAGATTGCAGAAAGTCTATGAAGGTGATGGCAGAATGAAGGAGGCTAAGCTTCAGGTGTTTAAGGAGAGATATGAATCTCTCAGAATGCAGAAGAATGAGATGGTTCAAGAGTTCTTCACTAGGGTTATTGACGCTGTAAACGACCTGAGAAGTCATGGGAAGAACAAGAAGGACTCATTTATTGTGAAGAAAATTTTGAGAATTCTACCTGAGAGGTTTGCCTCAAAGGTAGCAGCCATAGAGGAGAGTAGAGATCTCAATTCTATGTCTCTGCATGATCTCTAGTACAATCTCATTGCATATGAGATGAGGATAAAGTCAGCTGAAAGCTCTGCAACAACGAAGGTATCAAAGGAGGCAGCTTTCAAAGCTATGAAGCACTTGAAGATAAAAGAAAAGGAAGAATCATCCAGTGAGGATGATGATGATGATGATGAGGAAGAAATTGAAGGTGAAGTATTGGCTTACTTCACAAGGAAATTCAAAAGGGGGTCTAAGAAGGGAAAAGGACAGTTGTCCTTGAAATGTTATCATTGTGGGCAGACTGGACACTTTGCTTCTCAGTGTAAAGTGAAACTTGATGATGAAGATGAGGATGGTGATGATGAGTAGAATTGAAGATGGAGAAGATCATCATTCAAATCAAAGAAGTCTAGTAAGAAGATTGCCAACCCACAGAGGAAGAAGAGAGGCCCATTTAAGAGTTATGTGAGTTAGACGAAAGATGTTGATGAGAAGGAAGATGAAGACTCATCAGATGAGCATGTGTTTATGGCATCAGCTTAAGGTAGTAGTTCAACCTCTGAAAAGGAAGAGGAGGTTGATGAAGAAGAACAAGATCTTGTAGCTGAGTTGGAAGCAGCTTCAAAGGAGATAATCAGAAAGGGCAGAACCATAAAAAGGTTGGAGGCTCACATAAAACAAGTTAAAGCAAAGTCTAAGGAAGCTGAAAGTCAAAAGGATGAAATAAGGGCTGAACATACTGACTTGAAGAGAAGATTTGAAGAACAGATGAAAATATGTGAAGACCTTACTATAGAGCTTGGCTCAAGGACTTCAACAATTGAAGAAATGGAGAAAGAGTTACTATGACTTCAGCAACAACTCAAAAGCAGCAAAGAGAACTTGCAGAAGCTTGAAATGATAGGAGAAACAAGTTCTGCAAGAGGAGAGAAGAATGTAGAGAAAGTGCAACAATCTGAGGTTGCATTGGCTAAAGAAAATAAGAATGTGCCACAGAAGTTAAAAGAGAATGTTGTGACTCAGAAGAATATAGCTGAGAATAAAGAAGATCTGAAGAAGCAACCTAGGGTGGCAAACAAGAAGGAAGAAATGAAAGTCAACCAACAGAGGGTTACGGCTGAACAGAAAAAGGAGAAGAATGTGACTGAAATGAAAGTCACACGAGCAAAGAAGCCAGCAATTTTGCCTGCACAGCAAGTAATGAACAGAAGAAAACAAGTTGTGAGTAGACCCAAGAAGAGATAGTTTTAAGGTCACTGTCTTTATTGTGGAGTTTGGGGTTATAAGGCGAGTAACTGCTAGTGGAGAAGGCCAGTATATGTCTCTAACTTGAGAAGATATGATGCTGTCTACAGGGGGAGACAATACAAAATTCAGAGGAGAACACCTGTCATGAGTTCTTGCACATACTGTAAAAAGCAAGGACACACTGACAAGGAGTGTTGGTGGCAGCCAAAACCAGTGGTTTCAAAGAACAAGTTTGCTGTATTGGCAAACTTGGAACAGTGTGAAAGGTACGGGCAAGATGGCCATAATGCCAAGAGATGTATGACACTTCTCCCTGAGCAAGAGAAGGCACTCAATGACACAGTGAAGACAAACGGTGCAGTCAAAGCTGAGAAAAAGGAGAAAGCTATCTTTCAGCTAGTTCAAAAGAAGGAATATAAAGCTAAAAGGGAGGTGGCTAATATCGCTGAAATTGCACTCAAAGCTGACTATAAGGATAAGCAGTGGATCCTTGGCAGTGGATGCACTTCACACATGATAGGAGATAAGAGTAAATTGTCAAAGCTAAACAAGTCAAGAGAAGGCAGAGTCAAGTTTGACAATGATGATTCACTCAATATTAATGATCAGGGGTCAGTAAACATTGAAAGAGGAAAGTTGAAAGATGTTTTGCATGTTGAAGGACTCAGATATAATCTAGCATCTGTCAGCCAACTATGTAATGAAGACCATAAGGTAATATTCACAAAAATAGGTTGCCAGGTAAAGAGTAAAGAAGGCAATACTGTTGCAGCCAGGAAGAGAACAACTGGAAATTTATATGTGATTGATGAGGACAAGACAAGCAGCTGTTTATTCACCAAAGAAGAAAAAAATCAACTTTGGCATAGGAGGCTGGGACACCTATCACAGAAGAACATGAGGAAGCTGACCACTACTTATGCAATCAAAGATATTCCCGACCTCAGGAGAGAGAGAGAGTATGTTTGCTCAGCATGCTTTAAAGGAAAACATGTCAGAAAGCAGTATAAGACCAAAGAGTTTAGTTCTGAAGTAGTACTTGACATTATGCATACTAATTTGTGTGGACCGATGAGGATAAAAGGGTTGAATGGTAAGAGGTACTTCATCTTGTTTGTTGATGATTATTCCAGAAGGACCTGCATCATGCACCTCAAACACAAGTCAGAAGTTCTGAATTGCTTTAAGAGATATAGAAGATTGGCTGAAAATGAGAATGGAAGGAAGATCAAAGCTTTTGAAGATTACTTTGAGAAGCATGGTATTCACCATCAGATGGCAGCAGCAAGAATACCTCAACAGAATGGGGTGGTAGAGAGGAAAAATAGAGCTGTGGTTGATATGGCATGAACTCTACTGCTGGAATCCAAGCTTCACATAAGATTTTGGACAGAAGCAACATTTATAGCTGTGCACCTATAGAATAGAGTTTTACTAAGGCCCAATACTGATAAGACTCCATATGAGCTATGGAGTGGAAAGAAGACAACAGCCAAGTATCTCAGAGTCTTTAGTAGCCCATGTTTTGTGAAGAACAAGGAGCAAAACTTAAAAAAATTCAATGCTAGGTCTAATGAAGGCATCTTTGTGGGATACTCAGCAAAGACAAAAGGTTACAGAGTTTTCCTACATAAGCTGGGAAAAGTGATCACTTCCAGTGATGTGAGAATAGATGAGAACTGGAAAACAATACAAAATAGAGAAGCTGAGGACAATGAAGAAGATGACTTTAATGTAGATGAAGAATCAGACCAACCTGAAGAAAAGAAACAAGAAGTAAGTTCAGACTCAGAGAAGAGTGAGTCTGAAGATGAAGAAAGAGATCCTCTTGCAACTAAGATGGTGCAAGAAAGAAAGCCAAAGAAAATGTGGACCAGTGCTCATCAAGAAAATCAGATCATAGGTGACCCATAAGCAGGAGTTACAAAAAGAATAAGAATTGTGGGAGCTACTGCTTTACTCTCACAAGTTGAACCTAAATCTATTGAAGAGGCTACATAAGATCTAACTAAATCTCTATCCATAGAGCTGTTTGAAAAGCACAGAATGAGTCTATCTGTGTGAATGCCTCCTCAAGCCTGAAGTTCAGGTGAATCTTCTATCTCTACTTTGCGAGTTTTTTAGGTTTGTAATTGGTTGGCAAAGGGGGAGAGAAGCAATATTACAGGGGGAGCTATTAAGAAAGGGGGAGTGCATATTTAGGGATAGTTGAAACTGCTGCATAGTGGCTTTTGTTATGAGTGTTGCCAACAATTACAAAGGGGGAGATTGTTGTTCCCACAGCTTTGTATGGGTTGTAATTGTTGTTAACTAGGTTTAAGTGTGCAAGAAAGTAAAGCCATATGGAGGGGTAAGAAAGTAAAAGCCACATGGAAGGGCAAGAAGGTAAAAGCCACATGGAAAGGCAAGAAAGTAAATTTGCTGCAAGTAAGCCCTACTAAGGTTTTCATAATGGCTATATAAACCAAGACCTTGGCTGGACAGCAAGTGTGTGGCACGACAAAGAGAGAAAACACAACACACACCACCAGCAAAAACACAAAAGAGCACGGTAGAAACACAAAACCCAAAACGGTAAAGGAGAGGGTCGGCTAAAGAAAGAAGACAAAGCCAAGCGAAGGAATCGGCCAAAGTAGTACACGGCAAAATGGGAGGAAGACCACCGTCGGCAGAATAGGGGAAAAAGAGAGAGAATACGAGATGGCTGAAGGTGGACAGCAAAACAAAAGTCGGTTGGCAAAAATAGAGAAAGAAGAGATGACCAGGCTGAACGAAGAACAAAGGTCATGAGAGAGAGAGAGAGGAGAGACGGCCGGGCTGGAAAAAGAAATCAAGAGGTCAAGAGAAAGAGAAAGGGAAGATGGCAAGAGTGGGCGGACAGCCAAAGCAAAACACGGCAAAACAAGTGGGTGGACGGCAAAACTAGGGTGGATGATAAAGAGGAGTCGGCCAAAACCTAGAGAAACCATTCAAAGCCAAAGAGAGCCGGCCAAAACACAAAGCGTCCGTCCAACACAAAAGACAACTAAAAAAACACAAAAATGTTGGGAGGATCACTCGAAAAAACTTTACAGGACAAAAACACAAAGAGTGGTACACGACAAGAGAGAAGAGAGAAGAGACAAAATCGTCTAAACAACTAGGGTATTCAGCCAGCACAAGAGGGAAACCGTCCAAGGAGACAATTGGCCAAACAACCCTACATAAATAAAGGAGAACTCTCGGTAAACCAAGTGCAACCAACGGTAAACACAACCTTGCAAGAGAGAAAACCCTATTCGGCCAACCAACCTACACGGCCAAACAAGGTGAACGTCCATACAACCCTACACGGCAAAGCACAACCAATGGCAAAGGGGTGGACGACCAAGCAAGAAGGAGAACGGCCAACCAAGAGTGGACAGCCAAAGCAAGGTGGACGGCTAGGAGACAGCACGGTAAGGAGACAACACACGGCAAAAGGAGATAACACCAAGGGATACCTTGGACAGCAAGGGAAACCGTGTGACGGCTAGAGAAAACCGTGTGACTCACGTAAGAGAGAAGACAGCACACCGTCTGTAAGGGAAGAGAGGAGAAACCGTGAAAGAGGAGACCACCGGGAGAGCAAACCAAGCTGTCCGGAGGTGTGAAACGAACAAGTGCAAACCAAAAACGGTGGTAAGGCGTGTGACCAGCAAGGCGTACAAACTAGAAACTTATGTGAGACGTGAAACGCCAAACCAGAAGCGTGTGTGAGGCGTGTGACCAGCAAAGGGTGCAAACCAAAAATGTGCGTGAGACGTGTAACGCCAAACTAGAAACATGAGGTAGGCCGTGAGACGTGGAACAACAAACCAGAAACGTGAGGCGAGCCATGAGACAAGGAGACGGGTGAGACCATGAGATAGTGAAAGCAAGAGCTGTGTGAAACAACGTAGAGACGAAATTCGGCGAAGCATTGAAAGAACTCAACATATTTCTAGATTTCTTCATGAGAGGTTAAAGAGCGTTGCAGTGAACTTCTAAGTAACAGTGGAGCAGCCTTTCAATTCAACAGAGGCAAGACAAGCTAGAAGAAGGGTAGACACAGTAAGTGACACTCTTTGTATTGTACTTACTTAGTAATTGCAATAGTGAAAGGAGCAGAGGATTAAGACATCCATTGTAATTGGAATTCTCAAGTATAGTGGATAGTCTCGGTAAGGGAGAGTCCCTACCACCGTGGATGTACGTCACGTTGACGGAACCACGTAAATCTCGTGTGTCCTTAATTTGCTTTACGTTCTATGTTTTGAATTGAGTTGTGAACTTAGCTAAAGTATCAGCCAACCCATAACCTAATGAAGACCTAAACAAGAACATCTGAATTGTCTATTAGGCAAGGTGTCTGAAAGGTGACTTTGGGGACTATTGTGATTAGTAGGTAGCAATAGATCTACCTTAGTCGAGTTTGAGAAAGAGTTCGCTTTTAAGAAGAGGTTGAAGTTCTTCACTTACCTACGAATTGCGAATTGTGGTGATACTGATTCACCCCCTCTCTCAGTATCACAAACTAGTAGATCCTAAGGTGAAGTCGAGAACTTCAGTTGTTCTTTTTAATTTGATCAAGCTCTGCATTCATAGCACATACCCATTCCTTATGCTTTAATGCTTCTTCCACTAACTTGGGTTCAACCTTGGAGATCAATTAGGTTTATGTACCACCTCTTAGTCTTCTCCTAGTCCGCACAGAGTCCTCTTTACTACCAATAATGTTCTTAGCCTCAACTTCAACTCTGACTCTTCTATGATTTTGGGAATGTCTTGATTTTGCTTCTTCATCACTTGTAACTTGAGAATCAATGTCTTCCTCATGCTGAATGCCCTTTGATTCATCACTTTTAGATTCTTTTCGGTTATCATACATGATATCTTCAGTTTCCTTATGTTGTGATTGCATGGTAGAACCATCTTCAATCATTTTAACTTCAAAGCTATCTACCATTTTTAGTAAACTTTTATTGTAGCATTTGAAGTCTCTTCCATTTGGTGCATAGCCCAAGAACATGCCTTCATCAACCTTCTTATCAAAATTGCCAAGATGTTTGCCTTTAATTTTAATGAGGCACGGGCTTCCAAATACTTTAAAATGTCTTACACTTGGGTGTCTTCTCTATATGTGGTCTCATCAGGCATCTATTTTAAATTTGAGTTACAGTGGTGATAGCTTCTCTTCAGTAACCATATGAAGTACTATGCTCAGCCAACATGGTTCTTGCCATAGCCATTAGGCTTTTATTCTTCCTTTCGACCACTCCATTTTGTTGGGGTGTGTAGGGACTAACATATTCATGCTTCACTCCATGCTTCTCCAAATAATCTTCAAATTCACTACATGTGTATCTTGTCCCAATGTCCGTCCTGAGCCTTTTAATTTTTTCCCTCAACTAATTTTCAGCTAGCCTTCTATAGCTCTTGAAATTATTGAGAGCCTTTGACTTATGTTTCAAGAACATAATACAAGCCATTTTTGTAAAATCATCGATAAAGGAGATGAAGTACTTATCACCCTTTATCAATCTTTGTCTCATAGGCCCACAAACGTCTGAATAAATGAGCTTCAATGGCTTGCATAAAGCTTTCTTCATGCTTTTTTAGTTAGGACTTAGCCTTATGGAGCTTGGCTTGCAAAATCTGCACCTCTTACTGTTATGTAATAACCTTAGCACCAAGATCTTCATGTATCTTGCCTTGCTCTGCCTTAAGTACAATTGGCTCCTCAATTCTCTTCAAGTACTCATTCTCTTTTGCTTCAAACTCCTTTTCTTTCACTTGGAGATCAAATTCATCAACAACAGAATTTTCATATAGCTTTTTAAGATGCTTTACCTCCTTTTCCAACTTGCTATTTTTATGCAAACAAGCCTTCAACTTACTCTCAAGTTGCTGCACCAACTCATCCTTTTCCTCTTCGATTGATTTCTTATCACTTGAAGATTCTTTATCATCATTTACTTAAGCAACCAGCACGTCTTTTAAAGCATCATCATCAGAATCATCATCAACTTCTTCTTCATCTAGCATGCTAAAAAAATTCCTTCTTTTAGATCTAAAGTGTTGCTTTTTCCCTTTGGCACTTAAATTTCTAGCTTTAGAATAGCTAAATTACTTTGTTCTCCTCCTTGAGACCGGCTTATTATTATCATCACTATTTGCTTCTCTTTTCTTTGGGCAGTTTACAACAAAGTGCCCAATTGTTCCACACCTAAAGCACTTTAAGGGTAATTTTCCCTTGTACTTTCCTTTTCCTTTCCTCATATTCTTGATGATGTATACCATGACTTTATTTAGTTAAGTATCACCATCTTCTTCTTCAGAGCCACTTTCAAATTCTTTTTTTTAGTCTTTAATCTTTAATCTCTTTATTACCTTGAAAGCCAACTCCTTTTCTGCTTTAGACTTCTTTTCTTTCTTCATTGGGGTTATTCTCATTTCATAAGCCACTGATATACTGTACAAATCATCTAATGACAGCTTATCCAAATCTTTATCTTCTATAGAGGAAACTTTGGCATTGTAAGTTTTCAGTAAGGTTTTAAGTATTTTCCTTACCACAGTAGCACCATTGATCTCCCCTCTATGGCCTTTAATGGAACACACAATTTCGTTGACTCTTGTGAAAAAGGCATCCATAGATTCATTATTTTGCATCATTATGTCTTTAAATCTGCTCCTTTAGATTTATAGCTTGGTTTCCTTCACAACCTTGTCTCCTTCGTAAATATTCTTCATTTTGTCCCAAATTTGTTTGACTATGTTGCACCCCATTACTTTGGTGAATTCTTTGTCTAATAAAGAGGCATACAAGGCATTTCTTGCTTTTTCATCACACTCTAAATTCTTCTTATCAATAGGAGTCATAACATCACCTTAAGTAATAGGGATGAATCCACTAAAAGTATATTCAAACACATCTAAACCAAGTGACATTAGATATAGGAGCATTTTATTCTTCCATAACTGATAATTCTGTCCATCAAAAGTGAAAATGCCCTTGCTGTTAACATTGTTCATGCTATCTATGATATCAACTAGCAAAAATTCACAGCAGCAACAACAATTTCAGATCAAAGTAGACAAATGGATCAACAGAGGAAACTAGCACTAATAACACTTGATGAGGACCTTCTTAGGTCTCACACTTAGAGGGGAAAGGGGTGAATCAGTGTAAGATGTTTGCTTTTTACAAATATTTTTGGATTAACCTCTGTGACTTGTTAGAGTTGATGATCTAATTTTTATCTTTCTTTTTTATGTAAGAACGACTGTATGGATATCAAGCAAATGCAAGCAGCCAAGAACACAACATTTTTTACGTAGTTTACCCGCAATGTGTGAGTTACGTCCACAGTGTCATATGATCACTCCTAAATCACACAATCCACTCTTGTTATCAAGGGATACAGTTAATGTTGTGGAAGGATCACTTCTTAACCACTTACAATGATCTCTTGATCAAAGAGTTAATTTGTCGATCACTTCAAGGGTATCCCACCCTTTTTCAACAAGTTTATCAAAAGGTTTATGACTAACACTTTTCTGAAAAGGATCACTCAATATGCACAGATTGCTAGTGCAGAACGTGGATCTTCTCTTTCCTTTGTTGTCGGTGTTGCCTCACTTGTTGCCTTGGTAGGTTTTTTTCCCCTGTTGGTGCTACCTGCCTTGCTACTGGGGCAAGTCTTCTCCTACTACTGCTGGTGCTGCCTGCCTTGTTACCGAGGCAAGTTTTCCCCTCATGCTGCTAGTATTACCTGCCTTGCTGCCGATTCTGCAAGCTGTTGGTTGTGATTCATCTGTTGTCAGTTACTGTGTTGGTTGTGCTTGTTGCTACAATTGTTGGTTGTGCTGTAAGCTATTATCTCCCTCTTTAATGGCTATTGCATGTTCTCCTTTGGGTGGCTGTTGCACCTTCTCCTTTGGATGGTTGTTGCACCTTCTCTTTTATGGTTTGTCAGCTGTTACACCTCTCTTTGATCAGTTTGTTAGCTACTACATCTTTACTTGATTGATTATTGTAATTCCTTCCTTGGGTGGTTGATTAGTTGCTGCACGTTCTCCTCTGGTTTGGTGTGACTGCTGCACGTTCTCCTCTGGTTTGGTGTGACTGCTGCACGTTCTCCTCTAGTTTGGTGTGACTGCTGCACGTCTTCTCTGATTTGGTGTGGCTGCTGCATGCCTTCTTCTTCTCCTTTTGGTTTGGTTGACTGCTGCCATCTTCTTCTCCCTTTAGTTTGGCCGACTGCTGCCTTCTTCTTCTCCTTTTGGTTTGGCCACCTGCTGCCTTCTTTTCCTTTCGATAGGGCTGCCAATTGCCGCAACTCCTCCTTCAGTTGGTATGGCTGCCTCCTTCTTTGGTGGCTGCTGTCACCTCTTGATTGGCTACACCTCTCATTGGTGCTGCACTTTTGGCTAGTTACTACTGCACCTTCCTTGGCCGACCATTCTCTTTTTGGTGGCTACCTCTCTGTTTATTGTTCTCTCTTTCCAGCTGGTCGGTTTCTCTTTTACGACACATTCATATCTTGAAAGATGCATGGATGTATTTGTAGACTTTGAGATTTAGTGTTGCACAATCATCAATTGTTAACATTGATTCCTAAGGGTTACCCTACAAACAACAGTTAGATTTGATTCCTAAAATTTAGGGTCAATGATCAACATTAACTTCTTAAAATTTAGGGTCAAGAGTCAACGGTCAGCCTTGACCTTTAAAATTTAGGGTCAATGGTTAATATTACTCATTGACCTCAAAGTTGACCTACTATCAATGGTATTGACCAATGACTTTTTTACATCTTAACGATATTCAAAACATCAAATCAATATGAACAACTATATGAGATGCTGTTGACAACAAATTTAACATTAGTCATTAAAGATGGACTCAACATTTACATTGCATATAAGATCAATAACTAGAAATAAACGTGTTTTCTTCTTTTGTGCATATAATATAATTATGATGGTGTGATGGATGATTATGAACTCATAGACCAATGTGATTGTATTTATTAATGGTTGAATGGATGTATTTTTAGAGTATAGGGAATGTGTTCTTTACCTTACTCTTATTCCTTGGCTATAAATTCTCTTCTCATCTAAGCTCCCCTTAAATGGAACTTAAGGTTTGTCTTTAAATTATGTAATAATTATGTAATTAAAGAATTTAGAATTTAGATAAAACATATATTAGTAAGTATGAAAATGGAGAAGATGGCACCAAAGGAGGCATCAAGAAGAGATAACAAGCAATTAAGACTTTGAAAGACCAAGTTGCAATCCATGTAACTTCCTTCTATGGATTAAAGAAGTTAGCTTAATAGATTCTATAAACATCCATAGTAGAATGGCATGCTAGGATTTTGTATGTTTGTGTGTGTGTATTACAATTGTGATGCATGAGACTGATTATAATTAACAAAATCTTTTCATTCAAAATATTAAGCACATGTTAAGAACATGGTGAGCTACCTTCCATAATTATAGCATAAAACTACAATTCTATTTGAGGAAGGTTTGTTGGGCTAGCTTAAGGCCTCCTTAATCATAATGTGTTTGATACTATAATTGATGAATCTATTTAACTAACTTTATGTGATTTGGATGGGTTACCTCATGATCACACAAATTTAAAGGTAATGCTTAGGTGTAACATATATGATATGCTTAGATGAGTTGTCACTTAATTGATTTAGGAGTCACATGCAAGGTGATTAAAAAGTTATTTTATCTATCTAATTTATTTTATTTGATTTGTTAGGTTACCTTAACATCAAATTAATTAAATGGAATCTTAGCCCATTAAAAAGTCTTAAAGATTTTTTGAGTCAACATAAAGGGCTATTAAATTTACTAAGATAGTGGGAGTAACCAAAATAAGGATTAAAGACCTGATTTAATTTTGGTATGTGTGTATGAAACTAATGTTTGCTCTAAAGAGTAATAATTTGTCCTTGCAAATCATACTTGATAAGAACAATCTTACTTGACCAAATTTCTTGGATTGATACTAAAACTTCAAAATTGTTCTCAAGCAAGAAAAGAAGCTTTATATCCTTGATTTGGATATTCCTACTCCTCTTGGTGGGGAAGAAGTGGAGACATATAATCAATATAAGGACAATAATGAATAGGCTATATATACGATGGTAGTCAATATGTCTTTTGAGTTTTAAAGGCAATATGAGAATATTGATGCCCATACCATAATGTTACAACTCAAAGAGTTTTTTATGTAGAAGCAAGGACTAAGAGTTATGAGACCTTAAAGGAGTTGTTCCAATACAAAATGGTTAAAGGATCTTTAGTGAACTCCCATGTTCTAAAGATGTTTGGCTTAATTTAGACATTGGCTTAATTGGGTTTTACCATGGATTTAAAGTTAAGTGTTGACCTAATCTTACAATTTTTATGTCAAAGCTATTTACAATTTATTGTGAACTTTTTTATGAATAAGTTGGAAGTTACATTACTTGAACTATTTAATGTGCTTAAAATAGTTGAGGGAACTATTAAAAGGAAGAAGACCTTTTTTCTTCTTTTTGATTCTTTCAATGTCAAGAAGAAAAGGCCTAAGAAAAAATGCAAGAAAGAAAAGACTTAAGCAACTAAAGTAGTTCGATCTAGTGGTGGTGTGAAGAAGGACATAAAAAGGGCACTTGCCATCATTGTGGTAAAAAAGGCAACTAGAAAAAGAATTACAAGATTTATCAAGCCAACCAAAGGAGAAGAAGCTTAGGGAAGCTTTTAGTTTAGGCATTTTTATGACTAGGACAAATCTTTCCACTTCTGATCCTGTTCACTAGGTATTGGATACTAGGTTTGGTTCTCATATTTATAGAAATATGTTGTAACTCAATTGAAGTATATGGTTGACAAAAGGCAAGGTAAACTTATGAGTTGCAAATGGAGCAAGAGTTGCTACATTAGTTGTTGCAAATTGTAATTTACCTTTGCCTTTGAACCTAGTATTAAAACTAAATAATTGTTATTATGTTTTTGTACTTTCTAAAATCATCATTTCCATTTATAATTTAGCTTTAAAGTGATTTACTTTTACCTTTAAGGGCAAGGGTTGTTTCTTTTATAAAAATGACATTTATTATGAATCTAGTTGAAGTTCCCGACTTCTCCCTAGGATCTACTAGTTTGTGATACTGAGAGGGGGGGTGAATCAGTATCACTACAATTCACAATTCGCAGGTAAGTGAACAACTTCAACCTCTTCTTAAAAGCGAATTCTTTCTCAGACTCGACTAAGGTAAATCTATTGCTACCTACTAATCACAATAGTCCCTAAAGTCACTTTTCAGATACCTTGCCTAATAGACAATTCGGATGTTCTTGTTTAGATCTTCATTAGCTTATGGGTTGGTTGATACTTTATGTTGTTCCCACAGCTTTGTATGGGTTGTAATTGTTGTCAACTAGGTTTAAGTGTGCAAGAAAGTAAAGCCACATAGAAGGACAAGAAAGTAAATCCACCGCGTAAGGGCAAGAACGTAAATCCGCCGCATAAGGGTAAGAACATAAATCTGTTACATAAGCCCTATTAGGGTTTCATGGAAGAGAGTATATAAAGGCCTTGGAAGACAAAATTAGGGTAAGACCAACACAATTAAATACACGACAAAACACAAAAGTGTGTAGACGGCCAAATAAAGAAAACAGAAAAGCACAGCATATGACCAAAGCACATTGACGACAAGAGAATGGCAAAACAGGGGACGACAAAATAGAAAAGAAGAGGTCAGCAAATTGAGAAAATAGTAGCCGTAATGAACAGTGTAGCCGTCGAGTGAATAGTAGCCATAGTGAACAGTAGTTGTCGAGTGAATAGTAGCCGTCGTTGGAGATAGGAGACAAAACTGTAGATGGCAGACCGGAAGAGCGAAACGGCAAAATCCTATTCGGCTAACCAAGACCACCGACGGCAGAACGATACCGTTGAGAGAGAGAAAGAGAAGGACGGCCGAACGAAAAATAGAGGTTGAGAGGAGACGGCCGAAAAGTGAGCAAAACAGCAAATACACCACCGGGTGAGACAGATCAGGAACCGGTGAGACCAAATTGGGAATGGGTGAGACCAGATCCGAGTTGAAACGGGTGGACGAAGAGAGAGACCGTCGGTAGAACATGGGTTGCAAAAGAGAAACCCCTGAGGAACGGCACACCACCGGCACACCAGCGGTCGGCGAGGAGACAACACGGCAGAATCGAAAGAGAGAGACAAACAAAGAGAGAGACACCACCGGAAGAGCAAACAGCAAATCTGCGACGGCGTGAGAGAAACGAACGAAAATGGAAGGAGAGAACCGTGAAATGGACGAAGAGAAACACACCACCGGCAGAAGGAGAGAGAAACCCGATGGCCAAACAGGGGAAGGAGAGAAAAACCCAATGCAGCCAAATAGGGGCGGATGGCCGATGAACAATGACCGGCAGAAAAGGGAGAAAATCTGATACAGCCAAAGGAGGTGTGAAACGGACAAGGGCAAACTAGAAACTTACGTGAGGTAAGCCGTGAGATCGTGAAATAGGAAACAGGTGAGACTGTGAGACAGTGAAAGCAGGAGTTGTGTGATACAACGTAGAGAAGAACTTCGGCAAAGCATTCAAAGAACTCAACGTATTTCCAGACTTCTTCAAAAGAGGTTAGAGAGCGTTGCGGTGAACTTTTAAGTGGCAGTGGAGCAGCCTTTCAATTCAACAGAGGCAAGACAAGCTAGAAGAAGGGTAGACACAGTAAGTGACACTCTTTGTATTGTACTTGCTTAGTAATTGCAATAATGAAAGGAGCAAAACATTAAGACATCCATTGTAACTGGAATTCTCAAGTATAGTTGATAGTCTCGGTAAGGGAGAGTCCCTACCACTGTGGATGTACGTGACGTTGACGGAACCACATAAATCTCGTGTGTCCTTAATTTGCTTTACGTTCTGTGTTTTGAATTGAGTTGTGAATGCAGCTAAAGTATTAACCAACCCATAACCTAAAAGAAGACCTAAACAAGAACATCCGAATTGTTTATTAGGCAAGGTGTCTGAAAGGTGACTTTGGGGACTATTGTGATTAGTAGGTAGCAATAGATCTACCTTAGTCGAGTTTGAGAAAGAGTTCGCTTTTAAGAAGAGGTTGAAGTTGTTCACTTACCTGCGAATTGCGATTTGTGGTGATATTGATTCACCCCCCTCTCAGTATCACAAACTAGTAGATCCTAGGGAGGAGTCGGGAACTTCAATTGGTATCAGATCATAGGTTCACCAGTTTGAAGCTTAACAGCATGGTGTACTAGTTTGAAGGGATCTAAAAGTTTGACTTGTTTAGCATACTGAGAAATGGAAGCCGGTACTAGCACTAACACCACTTACAGTAAAAAGGTTCCAATCTTCAATGGAACCAATTACCATATGTGGAGAGCAAGAATGCAAGTGGTATTTGCAACCACGGACATGAACGTGGTGAAATGCGTACAAGAGGGTTTTGTGGCTTCGGAAGAAGGTAAAGACCTAACCCCAGAGGAGTTAAGGCAATTTAAGATAAATGGGAAGGCCTCAAATGTCATCATTTTAGCATTGACAGATGCTGAGTATGCTAAAGTTATGGATTGCAAATCTGCCAAGGAGATATGGGACAGATTGCAGAAAGTCTATGAAGGTGATGGCAGAATGAAGGAGGCTAAGCTTCAAGTGTTCAAGGAGAGATATGAATCTCTCAAAATGTAGAAGAATGAGATAGTTCAAGAGTTCTTCACCAGGGTTATTGACGCTGTAAACGACCTGAGAAGTCATGGGAAGAACAAGAAGGATTCATCGATTATGAAGAAAATTCTGAGAATTCTGCTTGAGAGGTTTGCCTTAAAGGTAATAGCCATAGAGGAGAGCAGAGATCTCAATTCTATGTCTCTGCATGATCTCCAGTGCAATCTCATTGCATATGAGATGAGGATAAAGTCAATTGAAAGCTCTGTAACAACGAAGGTATCAAAGGAGGCAGCTTTCAAAGCTATGAAGCACTTGAAGATAAAAGAAGAGGAAGAATCATCCAGTGATGATGATGATGAGGAGGAGGAAGAAAGTGAAGGTGAAGTGTTGGCATACTTCACAAGGAAGTTCAAAAAGGGGTCTAAGAAGGGGAAATGACAGTTGTCCTTGAGATGTTATCATTGTGAGCAGACTGGACACTTTGCTTCTCAGTGCAAGGTGAAACTTGATGATGAAGATGAGGATGGTGATGATGAGTAGAATTCAAGATGGAGAATATCATCATTCAAATCAAAGAAGTCCAGCAAGAAGACTGCCAACCCACAGAAGAAGAAGAGAGGCTCATTCAAGAGTTATGTGAGTAAGATAAAAGAAGCTGATGAGGAGGAAGATGAAGAATCATCAGATGAGCAGGCCTCTATGGTATCAACTCAAGGTGGTAGTTCAACCTCTAAAGAGGAAGAGGAGATTGATGAAGAAGAACCAAATCTTGAAGCTGAGTTGGAAGCAGCTTCAAAGGAGATAATCAGAAGGGGCAGAACCATAAAAAGGTTGGAGGCTCACATAAAACAAGTTGAAGCAAAGTCTGAGGAAGCTGAAAGTCAAAAGGATGAAATAAGGGTTGAACATATTGACTTGAAGAGAAGATTTGAAGAACAGATCAAAATATGTGAAGACCTTACTATAGAGCTTAGCTCAAGGACTTCAACAATTGAAGAAATAAAGATAGAGTTGCTGAGACTTCAGCAACAACTTAAAAAGAGTGAGGAGAACTTGCAGAAGTTTAAAGTGGTAGGAGAAACAAGCTCTACAAGAGAAAAGAAGAATGAGACTTTGCCACATAAGTTGAAAGAGAAGGCTGTGACTCAAGTGAAGATAATTAAAGAAGAGAAGATAGTTATCAAACCAAAGCCAGGGCCGAAAAGGATGTATGTGGTTAAAGAGTAGTAGCCCAAGGGCAATGGCTGAACAGAAGAAGGAGAAGAAGGTGGCTGAAATGAAAGCCACACAAGCAAAGAAGTCAGCAACTTTGCCCACATAGTAAGTGATGAATAGAAGAAGACAAGTTGTGATCAGACCCAAGAAGAGGTAGTTTTAAGGTCATTGCCTTTATTGTGGAGTTTGGGGTCATAAAGCGAGTAACTGCTGGTGGAGAAGGCCAGTATATGTCTCCAACTCGAGAAGATACGATGTTGCATACAGGGGG